>JNEY01000327.1:21643-87344 GCA_020875895.1 Aphelenchus avenae
GAAGCAGGATGATGTGCTTGCTCGTAAGACACACTTCAAAAGCCTAGCTCTCTTTCTCTTTTAGACACACATGCGGGCTATGCTTTAAACTGAGCGATCGGCGTCAAATTTGATGCATTTACGACGGCATTATTTTCCACTGGATCGACATTAATTGTATCAAATGAACTGCAAACAAACTGATGGCTATGTAGTACATCTTAAGCTAAATAGCTTAACACAGTACATTTTGGGATTTGGAAAACTGGTTTACTTGCTTGAATCGCAAATTCGGGCCCATACGCCACCCGTTTAGAAAGTGAGCAGCAACAAGAAGAATGCCCGTGGTGAGGCAAAGCTGCGTCTGCGCGTCGACCGCGGACCCGTACTGGTCCTGCTAACGACCACCGATCTCGACGGCGCTACTCATACGCTTCATGCCGTTACGGCGGACGACAACGTAAGCTCGTCTTCTCATCGTAAAACGGCCGCACGTTTAGGCGCTTGTTCCGATCAAACACCCGGGCACTCACATCGAGGCGACGGTCATTCCCTTCGCTCCAGATGAACTTCTCAAGCGACTTCGTCACGTTGAAGCGAAGATCAAGCAGTAAAAGCGTGACCAGCACGTCCAGCCAAACGCTTCTTCTGAGCGACACGTGGAGAAGGCTTCCGCCGCTCACCGTCAAGGTTAGCGTTGTCGAGTACCGTCAACCCTGTGCGGGGGCCGCACATCCGGGCCCCGGCCCGGCCCCCGGGCCCCCACGGCCCCCGGCGGATTGTCGATTCCGGGCGCCGGCCCCGGCCCCCCGGCCCCCTTGGCCCCCGGATTTCCCGGCGTATAGAAGGCATAATTTATGAAAAAGGTCTAAAATACTGCACGAGAACAGCTATTTCGGGCCGAACATGTATAGTTCGGTCAAATTTTGGCGGATTTTGGTCCATTTTTGGCTATTTTGAACCAAAAATAACCACTTTTTTCCCGATGTGGGACAAGATTGGACCCCGGCCCCCACCGGCGCTGGGATGTGGGCCCCGGCCCCCCGCACAGGGTTGAGTACCGTTACCGATCAAGTACGCTTTTAGCGGATGGAGTGAAGTACATGAAAAAGAAAGTCGACGGACAGGTCCCAGACTGCGCCTTCGATCCGGAGAAGGGAATGGTCACGATGAAGGCGACCGGTTGCCCGAACCCGTATTGCGACAACGTCAACTGCCCCGGGGCGCCGATCACATATACCTTGAATGTCAAGACCCGTGAAATCGCAATCGAAACGAGTACGTTTACGTTCATTTCGAGTGATGTGCTCGAAATCTTGTTTTTAGCCGATGACAAGCCGCTGGATGACGTCGTCGCTACGCTGCTGAAGAGCTTCCAGGAAAACCCGCTCCGCCAGCTCGAGCTCTCCAAACGCGTTGTCGCTGTCTTGAAGGAGGAGAAGGCGATCCACGAGAAGCTCACGACCGCAAAGCCCGCGGAGAAGAAGCGCCTGCTCAAGGAACTCGACAAAACCAACGCCGACTATGCGAAGCTGAAGGACCTCATGTTCCGCACTGCTGAAAGTAAGCCGCTCACCTTGCTTTGACCTAGCCTTACAAGCCCGTGCCATATTCGTAGCGTACCGTATTGCGTACTGACATCGTGCTATCGCTTAAGGTGCACTAATGCGGGTCGAGAGGGAGCAGTACGGTACGGAGTACGTTACGAGGGCGTCGCGTCTAAGTACACCTTCACTACTTATACTTTCGGATTTCATGCAAATAGGCTAGATGTTACATAACATCGAGTGAATAGCCAAAAGTTGCATGCCCGTTACGTATGTAAAAGTCGCCGCATTGTCGTAAATATGATGTTTGATCATTACCTGAAGCTGATTTAGCCGGCGGATGGTTGGGCGTCCCGGCAGAGGAACGTTTCGCTCTTATCGAGAAGGCCAAGCAGGCGGATCCGAAACACGTCGATGCACAAGCTTGCCGAGCCCAAGCCGCCCTTGACGAGTACAGGGAAATCAAGGCGGAGCTCGAGTCCACCTCGAGCCAGACGAAGGAGAAGAGACTGTCCAAGCTGTTGGGGCGGAAGGAATTCAAATTCGACGAGGCGATGCAAGTAAGTCGCTCGAGTTGTTCCTGCTCAGGGCAGAGCCAAGCACAGGAACGGAACATCCTTTCAAAGGCTCGTTCTTCCTGTTCTTAACACCCTTTACCGTTTTAGTAACCACCCAATTTCACAGCCAGTGATGAGGTTTCCCGTCGCCTGAAACGGAAACGGAACTTTTCGGCACAAACAGGCCCTGCCCTTCGAGCTTCCAGCTTTTGTGTTTTGTCCGTAAATGCATGCGCTTCGGTTCTAGACGGTAGCGCAGTCGCATTCGATAGCGAGCGGGATGACGGCGAAGAGCTGGACGACGTGTTCATCCGCATTGCCTGCAAAGCCCTCGTCGCATCCGACGAGTATCTGCCCAAGCTGTTGGAGCGCAAAGAAATTGAAGTCGACGAGGTGACGAATGATATCGCCGTCATTGCGGGTAAGCAGCGCGACGTTGCTCCTGCACTATGCGAGAACGGAACGGGAACGGCATGAATATTTATATGCTAGCTTGATCCGTCTTTAACAGACAGCCTTTTTCGTTTGGATAAAACATCCAGTTTGGCATCCAGAAATTGGTGTGGATTTCCGGAAGCCTATTCACATTCGCTGGTTTTCATCCCCATACTGTTGTAGAAGCAAGTTCTTCTTTTTTTGGCACTGCCAGTCCGGTGGGGACGATTAGAAGTGATCATGTGGGAAGGGACAGAAACGAAACTTTAGGTAAAAAATAGGTCCTCAGCTGCCTCCTTGAACATTTTGTCCGCCAATACACGCGCTTTGATTTCAGACGGTAGCGAGCAGCAGGACGCAAGGAGCTGAACGACGATTCCATCCGCAGGAACGAGGCCCTGGTCCTTGTATTCGAACTTGTATTGTATTGACGTATTTATATTGTATTGTGTTGATCCCGACCGTAGCGTCGCTTACCATCAGCTCTCATAGCCGCCGTTAATTTGATCGTACTCCTGTTTCCCCTGTTGTTATGCGTGCCTTTCGGCCGCAAGAAGGAACAGGTTCGTTATTAAGTGGTAACTGGTGAAATCCCGAGAAGCCTTTTAACTGAGGCAAATATCGCAGCTCTTGCATGGGCTGTACACAACCACACGACGCGCTTATCGGAGATCATGGTTCGAGACAATGGGCAGTTAAGGGGGAACACTTTTTGTCGTAAAACAGTCCGCCTACGATGGCTCTAATTTAACGAGTAACATATCCTTACTTCGTGAGCCCTTCTTAGATCGGGACTCATACCATCAACTAAGCTGATCCTCGGAGCTTGTTTCAGCAGCCTGTCTCACATTGTTCGGAGGGTTACAAAAACCGTTTTTGTGACATTACGACGAAACTATACACGCCTGAGGCTGCAGAAGTTTACTGCGAAAAGCCATGTATTGACAAGCATATGGACAGAAACAAGAATTCACATGAAGAACGGTCATGGACGACGTGAGGTTACGACAGGCGAGGCTCCGGCTTAGGCTGGCGCATCGCGTCCGGCGTGAGGTAGAACTCGCTGAACATGGGAATTTTCTCCGGGATTTCGGCGTCCTCGTTCAGGCGGTCGATGTTCCAGTACTCGAGGATCTTCTCGCGAACCTGAACCGTTGAAAATAGTTCTGATGGTAGAAGGCATGGTGGTTGTGGGTCGAAGCTCCAAACCAGGTCAGTAGGTCACAAGCATGGAATTATGGAGCAATATGTTATACTTAGACGCCCGTATCGTACTGCGTATCGTATTTTACGGTACGGTGTACTGTACGTCGCAGATCCAGTACGGGTTTCCGTACGGTACCGTACAGTACTGGCGCAGTAGGTACGGCGTCATTCTCAGGCTAAAAATACATCAATACGGGCCGTAGTACGGCTTTGATATGGGCCGTACCGTACTCTACGGTACGGAGCACGGTACGGGGTGGGCAGTATAGAACGGAGTGCGGTAAGGGGGTATCAGTACGGTTCGGGCACGGTGGGCGTCGCGTCTAAGTCTACAACATGTAAGTGAGTCTGGAAGAAACCGGTACTTGGACTAGACAGAAGCCTCATCCCCGGGCAGCCACGTCCCGGGAGGCCTGTGGCCCTGGAGTATAGGTCCTGAGCGTTCTGCTTCTTATCCTGGCAGTCAAGAATGACGCCCAACCCCCGCTTTTAAAAGGCCATCGCGAGACGCACTGGTCCTGGTCCCAACCGATGCCTGTAGTTCTGGGCCTGGTATCGGAAGAAAGTGTCCAGCCCTGACTCATGCCTGAACACGAAAGAAGCAAGATTATTCCCGTGCCTACAAAGGAACGTATGTGCATCCTTCAGATGATAAATCGGGCCAGAGACCGGGAGTCACTCCTGTGAAAGGGACTCAGGACACACTACCTGGTCCGTGGTGGGACGGATGTGGTACACCGGCTCGTAGGCGACCAGCTGCGGCGCAAGCGGGTCCTTGTCCTTGCGCTCCTTGCGTAGGCGGTGGCGCTTGCGGTTCTCCTCCGAGAGGTACTCCTCCACGTCCTCCTCGTCTAAAAGGTGCTCTTCGTAACGCTAGCGTCAAGACTGACGGCATACCTTCGTAAATGTTCAGCATGTAGTGGGTGATCATCAGGAGGCTTTGATGCCATTGGAGCCCTGAAAACTGTCATGTTAGTGTCATAGAACCTAGCCTTTATGAACGGTACGTTGTGAGCTCAGAAGCTGGCTTAAGGTGAATTGGAAAATAAAGGTTTGTTGTTAGCCGAATGCCTAGCTCTTGACGAGCCAAGTACCTTGCTCGAGCAATCTGGTACCTGTCCATAGAGATTTTACGGTACTGTACGTGGTACGGCGCCATAAAATGACGTGTTTCATGGCGTACCGTGAGTGCTACGTACGGCATATTTTTGGTTCAGTACGGCACGGCAGTACGGTAGGTGGTGGGTCAGTACGGCACGGAAGACGGTACGGAAGGGGTCAGTACGGTAAGGGGAGGCGGTACACAATCTGCAATGTGCGCCGTTCATGATGAGCTGGTAGTGGCCAATGACCAATGTCAGCATCAAGTCCACGTAGACCAAGCCCTTTTTCCTCGTCTCGAATCAGCTTACCCACTGGCCGGAGCCCGACCTCCTTAAGCTTGGCGCGCAAGCGACGCATCGAGAGCTCGCACCATTGGTCCTTGAGCGGGCGGAAGAAGAGGTCGCGGACGTCGCTGGCCTTCATCTTCAGCACCCTCTTTCCGCGGCGGTCCGGCGAGGCGTTTGTCATGACGAGCTGAGTGAAGGTATCTAAAGTTTGCAAGTAAGTTGAAGGTTAGAAAGACGTTGGCACCGCTAAATCTCCACGCGCTGCTATTTGCCCTGTTTTATAGCTTCATTACATGCTACATAATGGACGACTTGTGATGTTAGCACCTCTCACCATGGACACTGTGAGGGACAAAGATACACATTTTGAGGACAAAGCAGTGGACATGCAACCGGACAGTCCGGACAATTTCGTAAGTTTTGCCGTTTTGGGCACACGTGAAAGCACCTAACGACATAACATAGCTGAAAGCACATGTAGGTTTCTCTACCCAAGCCTCTAAGCCACAGCGCCAAACGGCTTTCCTGCTTTCGCTTCGAGTGTCAGTCAAGGTTGCCTTCGCAGCAATGTTGGCTTGGGCACGGACGCACCGCGTGTGTTTTGCCAGAAAATACGTGTTTGCCCACTTGTAAGACATTCGATTTTTGGTTACTTTACCTTCATACATGGGGAGGTTCGGAAGCTTCACTACCTAATTAAGAAAGCAGAACAGCAGTGAATTCTTCGTTGTCACATGGGTTTACGAAACACAAATCAATTCGCGTGCTTTCTTTGTTTATTTCAGAAACACTTGCTAAGGTTGACTAAAATTTAGAGTCTTCTTTACCGTGCATCGTCTCATGTTCTTTGTCTTTGCGTGTCCTCTGTGTCCGACCAGTTTTTGGCAACTGTCGGGCTCTGCGCTTCGATTAACGCTGTTCTTTTTAGAACACGTTATCAGCGATGTCGGACGAGAAGCTGGATACCTTCAAACAAATAACAGGTAAGAAGGATGGCAGTGCCTTCTTGGAACCTCCGGAGATTAGAAGTGTTTCTTCCAATGCCCGAATTTTCAAGTTGTTTCCGCATAAGCCAGAACAGAGTAGGAATTTAGTGGTTTACGAGTACTTCGTAAGCTCTTTAAAACGTCTTTAGAAAGATATACCAACTGACACCGGCTGTATTTCAGGGTGTAAAAACGACGAGGAGGCGAAGCACCTCCTGGAGGCTTGCCAAGACGACATCCAACGCGCCATCGATCTGTACTTCTCGAAGGCCCACGGCGGCACACCGAATGGGCACGCCCAGCCGGGACCGTCGCGCCGGCCAAGACCACCCACTCGGCGAGATGGCGTCATCATCGTGGACGACAACGACGAGGAAATGTACGGTTTCCGTCGTTGACCTCTAGACAGGATTTGGAAAAGACCTAATCAGACCAGCGACGACAAAGAGGACCCGCTCTGAACATCTAAGGAACTGTCTTGTTAGGACTGGACGGGCATTCTTCCCCATACCTGGACTTGGAAATAGTATCAATGCATGGACCTGGTAGCACCCATCCCTTGGTCGGGGAGGTCTCGCCTACATGGAATTGGTCGCTGAATGCTTCCTAAATGAGCGCTGGATGAAGTGATTAGTAGACACACCTATCTGGAACTTGGACACCCATTAGATACTCTATCCTGGCCTTCTTAGGCTTACCCAATAATGAATGGTCCTTGAAGATCCACGCCTTGTTTAGTGGGATCTGTACCTGGCTCGTCATGGAAAGATGCGCATGCCCTAGGCCGAAGATACAGTCCTGGCCTGAAGAACATTCATGCTAGCTTTCCAGACTTAGAAGCATCAAAGAGCAGCCATTAGCATAAGCGGACCCATCCCCCTACAGCACTAAGGTTGGCTTTAACAAATTCGCGTAATTCATAACATATCGCGGTCGGAGCCTGGCTCATGACGCTTGACTTTAGGAACACCACCGAGAACGAGGCGGTCGTGACGGCGGAGGACGGCGTGCGGGCGCCCATCCGCCCCGTGCAGGGCCCGATCGTCGAGCAGAGCTTCCAGCAGGCGCGGCAGGGTTGGCAGCGCGCTGCGCCGGCGACCTCGGCTTTCGACCAGTTCCGCGGTTTCCAGCAGATCGCAGGTATTTCCCTCCATTTCCCACTTCCCGTTATCTACCCCATCGTCTTTCAGAGGAGCAGCGAGCCGATGCGCGTCGTCGCATCGCACACGTCCCACGCCATGGAGGCGCCGCGCCGGAGATCGTCGTCAATGGGGAGCGCACAGCGCCGCCGGCAGGCCCTCGGGTGCAGACGTCGGACCGTCTGCGGAACCTTTTCAAGCCGCCGACGGACCTCTGCTTTAACGAACACTGGGATGAGGTACGATAGATGCCAGTAGGGCGTATCGTGCTGCACAAACAAAAGTTCCCATAACGTGGCAACTAAACAAGTCCAGTCGGGCATAGTGTGACTCCAGGCTCGAGTGCGCCCAGAGATCCGGGTTGAAATGGGCAGAGACTTGTGCAAGACCAGTAGCTCCAGGCTAGTCAATCATCCATAGGTGGAGGCTGCTATAAGGCCCCTAGGACCAAGCTGGCTGCTATAAGACCCCCAGGATCAAACCAGGAATTAGTCGGCCTGGCAAGAAGGCCCTGTTTCAGAAAAATAATTCAGGAGTTCCTCTCCGGCTAACGAGCTTTCTAGTACGCATCCGAGTGACCTGGGGCTAGGTCGAAGGGAGCATGATAGCTCAGATTCAGGGTAGAAGGATCAGCGAATATTAAGACGCCCGTACCGTATTCCATAACATGCCGTACCACATACAGTATTCTAGGGTACGGTGTACGGTACGGCGTAGGTCCAGTACGGGTTTTCGTGTCGTACCGTGCAGGCGCAGTACGGAGTACGGTACGGCATCATTCCATGGCCAAAAATGCCCTAGTACGGGCCCTAGTACGGCTTTAAAATGGGGCGTGCCGTATCCGTACTGAACTCTACCATTCGGAGTACGGTCTGGGGTGGTCAGTACGGTACGGAGCACGGTACGGGGAGTGTCTCGTATGTCTACCTTTGCGGACAGCCAGACCTCGTGTCCTGTCCAGCCATCGTGTATCGCAGAATTTTGTCCCCTTGTTACATCAGTTTTACATTTACATTTTACATTTTACATCAGAACAGGATACAATCAGTTTTAATGATTATACATGACATCATGTTGTTCAGGCACGAGCCTACGCCGAGAAGAAGGGCCACTGGTTGCTGGTGAATGTCCAGCAGATCGACGAATTCGCCTGCCAAGCGCTCAACCGGGACGTGTGGGCGGACCCGACCGTGAAGGACATCCTGCGCTCTAATTTCGTCTTCTGGCAGGTACGCTCAACTTTTAGAGGCTCGATAAGTTTCTCAACTACGGCCTTTAGCCAGCGACTTTAGGTGCCCCACAACTCACCGGACGGTGCGCGTGTTTGCGGATACTACTCCCTGCGGCGGTTCCCAGCGATCTTCATCGTCGATCCGCGAACCGGCGAGCAGGTGCAAACCCTTCGCGCACCTGACGCCGTCGCGTTCCTCGATCAGTGTAAGCCTGTCTCGCTTTCTGCACGAATCTGACTAAGCCCGTGACGCCTCACAGTATGTCACTGTCAACACTGTGTGGGGTCCGGGACCAGGAGACCGGCCCTCGCAAGTTGTACGCTTTTTTGGTGTCTAACACGGAAATTATCGTTCCATTTCGCAAGCTTCTTGTTTTTGTGTTATTCTTAAGGTAGCGTAAAATTTTAGTGACCACCTTCCTGGACCAATACCCAACGTTTAAAGCCCGCGACGAGGCCTTGCACGGCGACCCAATGAAGCCGTCCACTTCGAGCGGCACAAAGCGATCGCCCCGCAAGAACGGCCTCCTTCCTAAGGTATGCCGGCACGTGCTTAATGTTCTCACCTCCACGCCGTTCTAGGCCATGCAGAACGGGACATCCTCGTCGCACAAGCGCAAGTACGAAGCGGATGAGGTCATGGTGGACAACGACGATGAGATGGCGGACGACAGCGTCGTCGTGCTCGACCACACGTCGCCGAAGCGTCCTCGCGTCGTCATCATCGGTACGGGAAACAAGTTTAGCGTTATCGAGCAGGCCACCAAGAAGTGGATGTGTATCGGTTTATAGTGGATTAGCTTTGTCGCAGTGGCAATAAGTGAGCGGCGTGTTTGCTCACTTGACCGGTGTGGCTCAACAGTAATGCGTGTTCCTGTGTTGAACGTGCATGCTCATGAATGATGTGTGAGTGGTTTAAGGAGCATGCGTGCTCCTGATGAATCCTATGCACCCCTACTACTCTGCATATTCCAATGGGTGTCTCGCATGCTCCGCAGGAAGGCGTAAAGGGTGCTGCTAAGTGGGACACGCTTGTTTCGGAGAGAGGGCAGAGTGGCAGCCAGTGAAACACAGCTGGGGTGGACATATGCGTGCTCCCGCGTGACATGCAGTAGAATGGTATTGAGCGGAATGGTGGAAGAAGCATGCGCGTCCCTGATTGCTACTCAAATGTCAAAAGGGTTTCTGCATGTATTTTCCCATGCGCATTCGTGGACAGTGACCGTGATCGTTTCAGACTCCTGAATGTACACGATGACTACGCTTCGGTAACATTTTTGTTCTAGTGCCATTATACCTACCAGCTTCGAAGAAGGCGCGTGGGTGCTGCATGAGGTGTGAGAGGCATAAGTCCGACTATGCCCCTGAGGGCATATGGGTTCAGCGGTTAATCGTGCGTGATAGCGACGAAGGTGATCGGAAACATCAATCTGCCTTGTATATACGGCTTGCCTACCTCTTGTTACTTTCAAGACACATCATGTTTTAGTGGATGATGACTCCGTGGAGGACATCACCGACATCGACGCGCTGTGCAGCGACGGGAAGCGGCTGTCGACGGTCGACCCGGAGGAGTGGAAGAACGTCGTGCCGACGCCCGACGCGCTCGCGACGGAGATCGCTCTCGTACTCCGTCTGCCCAACGGACGTCGTGAGAACCTGCAACTGCCCGACAACTGCCCACTGAGGGTGCGTTTCACTCACTTACCGTTCAAGACAGATATAAAATTGAGCTAAATGTACTGGAAAAAAGGGCCAACTTCCAAAAAATATCTTTTCTGAGCTTTTAGAGGCGCTAAGAGGCCCCTCTCACGGATGAGCTGGACTCATTCCCGACTCTTTCACAATTGGTTCAGGTGAGTTACCTGCGTGTGGAACTCGGGAATGATGGGATTTAACACTTATCCTGTCATTAAAAGAAAAAGCAGCTCGTCCGAGCTGGGAGCTTATACCGAGCTGCGAAAAGCCTGTGATGTGATGAGCTCGCATCCATCGCTAGGAACTGCTCCTCCCGAGCAGCATCAGTTCACTAGTCGTGACTGGGAAGAGCTCTTCACGGGATTGCCCTGCTCGCCCTGGTCCTGAACTGGCTCATCCTGGCGTGGAAATGGCTCGTTGCAGGCTAGGTGTAGCTAGCGATGCGCTAAACTGAGAACATTCCAAAAAGTTTCAGGCTGTACAACACGTTTAACATCATTTCCGCGTTTTACGAGTCTCCTTTCAGGCGGTGTTCCTCTTCGTGGCGGGCCTCGGTTTCGCCGCCTGCGACCACCTTCTCATTCTCAACTTCCCGAAGCGCGAGTTCTCGACCGCCGACGCGGACCGTACGCTGCGCGACGTCGGCTTCGCTCGCCAGGAGCTCATTCACGTCGAGCGCAAGTAGCGGATTCCTCTTGACTCCGTTGGCCTCTTCACGTCCTGAGATATGTCGTCTAAGCCCTGTGTTACACGCCCGTGGGCCCCTTCGACTCTTTGCTTCCGAGAAAAATTCAAGCTCCGTGAAAACCGAAATTTTCGGCATTATTGCTAAACGTTTTCCCTTAAGTCCACCGCTTTCCATCACTCAGTCGTCACTTTCCCGCCCCGTCTTCTCGCCCAACGTGTACGTCTGTTTCCACAAACAGAATTCCGCTCATCGCTGATCCAACTGGCTCGTACTCGAATGACTCGTGTCCTCTGCTCTCGCTGTATTATCATCATCTGTGTATCGTTGACTCTTTCGACGAGAGCAACGTTGTTCGCTTGCCTCATGAGATTCGGTATAAATGTCCAAGGTTTACGAGCGATGTTCACGGAATCTCTCAACTAAACTGACTAGGCTTAAAAATCCAGGTTAGGGATCGTTTTATAATAAAAACAAATAAACTAATTATAGAAAACAGGTTATAGCTATCTAGACCACGTTTAATTTAGTGGTTAAGGACACTGCGCGTAAAAGAAGTCCACTCGTCAAGTGCACGCAGGGACAACGGCACGTTTCTGGGTTACTGCTGGAAGCAGAGCCATTCTGCGCTAGAACCTTATGTTACCTGTCGAGGACTCTAAGCCTCAGTCTAATCGCACGTTGGAATAACTTTACGGACCTCATTGCGGTTACGCAGCGGTCAAAGTCCTTGGCAGTCGCATCCGCGGCCACATAGAAGAAACCTGTTCAGCGGGGTTCCGGTGGAAAAATGCGAGACGACACTTGTCAGATCAGACCACCAATCTGCGGCGTGAAATGGACGCTTCTTTGTCTCGTTGATTGATTTCTTGCAAAATGACTCAGATTGATCTTGCTGTTTAGCATTTTTGCTTCCAAGGTAAGCAAGCTTTGGACAGAGAAAACGTGTCATAAAATATGTGGCCCAAAATATTTAAAGTGAATTAGACTGTTCGTTGCGACTGTTCTGTTTACATTCAGGTTTCGGGGGCATATTCAGCGCTGGATGAGATTGCCACTTTTTTATCGAGAAGAACGAAGTCTCAAGTGGTCGTCAGCCCCGTTCTTTGTCCAAAGCTCTTATCATTTGCAGCTCGTTTTCACTGATTATCACTGCCACACTGTTCTCATTAACCTTCCCGGGCACCGCTTACATTTCCGTTCTCGCCGCTCTTCCCACACCCCACTGCATAATTCACCGCTGGAAACGCGGTCGCAGCACAGGTGACCCTCACGAGCCGCCGGCTCGAGTCAGTGGTTCAATCGCGAAGCGGCGACCCGTCTGCTTCTCTCTTGTTGACATTCGAACCTCGCGATCATTACGCGGATGGGTGGCTTAGAGTGTTTTACTCCTCGATTGCTGACGTGTTTTACCTCGTGGTCCCGGTTGAGCGGCGATTTTCACGCATGAGCATGTAGTACCGCCGTGACGGTATAACCACCTCCGTTGGTGAGCCAAAGGTGTCATGACATTATAGGCTAAAAACGGCGTGATAAAAAAGATACGCCATTTTATGGCGTTGGTCCGTGCCGTACCGTCCACTTAGTGCCGTGGGGCCTTGCCATGACTATGGGAAATCGGCGCGGCACGTACGCCGAAAAGATGGAGCAATCTTGTAGAAATTGTAGTTAGTCCGTGCGGAAATCGGAACCTGACGGTACGTACTTTGTTTTTGGAAGTGCCAAGTTTATGCTGAGAATGATCGACTGTCGACGTCATGATAACTGGAGGCGATGACGCCTATTTTGCTATGTCATAGCTAAGAACTGCGGGATTCGGAATTTTTGCCTCTGTCTGCTGCTTTGCTCGAATTCCTTTTCGCACCACAATTTGTGTGTTCGTCCTCGAAATGTGGCGTGATTCACGCGTACTTTGAACCCATTTTCGTGCGTTATAAACTTCTTTTACCTTCATTCAGCCTGGTGATTTCGTGCACCTCCGTTCCCCATACTCACTATTAGCCGGATGATAGGTAAGTCGTCCTGAAGGCTACGTATTTTAGTTAGCATGCGCATTTAGAAGGCCTTACTCAGTACCAGTGCAGGATATGCGGCGCGCATGCGACTGGATTCCACTTTGATGCGCAGTCGTGCTCAGCATGTGCGGCATTCTTCAGGTAGCCCTCACTTCACCACACAGTTTCAAGAATCATAGACATGTGCGGGCGTTCAACTAGCAAGCTTAGGAGAGTGATTGCGCTGAAGAAGACGTACAAATGCGTCGCCGGAACCGATCAATGCCCCATAGTCTATAGTGAGTACTGCTGGACAATGCTAACAAATGCCCTATTCGTATAGCTGAACGCCAGCTGTGCCGAGCATGTCGACTTCAGAAGTGCTACGACGTGGGCATGAAGGCTGAAGGTAGGCTGCACGCCGCGAATTTATGTAAATTCGGTGGGCTTTAGCCGTTCAACAACCGATACCGTCGTACAAGAAGGTCCGAAACTACTGCACAAAGTCGGGACTGAAGCGGAACAAGCGGTTTGCTGCCGTCACTGTCACGGAGGTAAGCAGGCGCCGATGTAACGGGTGCCGAACATTTCAGTGCCTGGGCATTTCAATCTCGGTGCTGTTCAGTCACCGATATTCCAGTTCCTGGATGTTTCAGTAGCATAGTATAGCAACAAAATGCCGTGCCGCTTACACTAAATACGGCACGGAACGGCATGAACATGGAATTTTATGGCATCGCCCGTATTTGGTGCGGCGCAGAGTCCGCACAGTACCGTACTGCCGTACCGTTGTGAGCAAAAATATCGTATCATTTACACTAAATATGGCAAGGAACGGAATGAACATGCCATATGGCGCTGTACCGTACTCCGAGCGGTACTAACACCTCTTTCCGTGCCAAACTTCCGTAGTATATATAATACGGCAAAACGGTACTGCACGGAGTAGGGCACGGCTTGGTGCATTGCCTACACTAACGTTTCGCCCATTTTTCAGCCTTCCATTTCCATAATACGGGCGATTCAAAAGGTGGTTGCCCATATGATTCTCTTTTAGCTCATCGAGGAAATCAGCGTCGAGACTCAGCCGGCCTCTTGTGAGACTGTGAAGACCGACATCACGCTTACGCCCGAAGACACTCGCAGCAGCCTATGCACCCCGTCGACTTCCTCCGCCTCGGTATCGCCCGTCGACATTATTTCGCCTATTCCACTACGTCCAATCGACTTCACTGCGCCGATTCCCCGACCCACATGCAGCTGTAGCTGCGGAGGAAAGTCGAAGAACCTCCTGCAACTGTTCATCGACGAAGAGATGCGCATCGCTGAGCGACGCAGGATCATGTTCTGCGAGCGCCCCATCGGCAGCCTGCTGGGCACGAATCGACCATGTGTAAGCAGTATTATAGAAACGTCGCTAGCCATAAGTGGATCAGCTTAATCAGACGAGTAGCTTCCTAACGAAGTAACCAATAGCAAAGCCCTGTGTATTCGACATGGTCGCCGCAGCTTACCTTATTTTAGATATAGGGCATTTTTGCGCGGGGCACGATCTTTTGACGTGCCACGCTCTGGCCTTGATCCATACGTCTGTGCACTGGCATAAGGCAAAGCGCACCCTTTTGGTACCACGGGAATCCTGCGCTAGCTTCCTGGCTGGGTAATCCACCCATATGGGGTAAATTTCGTAGCCGCATCTCCGACTTGGCGGCCGTGATTTGGGAAAGCTTGTCGTCCGTCATTCAAGAACGCGGTTTAGCCGTTTACCCTGCAAGACATCAAGCCGCTGGAGTTTCGCAGCTTTCGGAAGTCGATCCGGACGCACATTCTGCTCATCTACGAATGGCTGCGCGTCTGGCCCAGCTACTCGATGCTGAGCATGAAGGATCAGGTATACACGCTCATGCTTTTTACAAGGAGTCATACATTGCCTAGATCACGTGTCTTCGGAAGTGCGTCCTGTACCACACAATCCTCGATCCTTGCTACATCACCATCCAGCTGGGCGATCTCACAAAGTAAGGCTCAGGTTTAGGACGTTTGTGATTCGGGCGTACTGCGACGCTAGTGAGCGCCAGGGCCCCAGGTCTGCGGCTGTTTCCGATCCGATTCCAAAATTCAAAACGATTCCTATGCCAAAACACGGCCAGCCTTCGGTGCCCATTCCGCTTTTAACCCTAAACGCATATGAAATTGACTAAAATGCATATGTCGAAAGAGATCGGTCTTTTGGACAGATTCCGATTCCAAAATGACCAATATTCGATGCCGCTTCATTTCCAATCTTGGTGAGCACGGACTGAAAATATCGTTTTCAGATTCGTCATGCCGAACGGCGGGTACGTCTCGGCGCTGCCGGAATGCGACGACGGCTGGGCGGACGAGAAGGAGATCTCGAGGGACAACAAGAAGATGTACGGTGTCGCTTTGAGTTTCATCATTACGTGGTCGCTTGTTCTAGGATCTACTGGCCGCTGTTGAACCGCGTGATGAGCGAGATCATCGCGCACATGGTCGCGATGAACATCACGCTTGAGGAGTTCGTCGCGCTGAAAGTGCTCGTCTCCTTCCAGATGAGTAAGTCTGATTTTTAGATCAGCTAGTTTATTAGACGCCAGTAGTTGCGTGCATGGTCGCGAGGTACGCTTGCGCCGCCGCCTATTTTCGCCATATGTATTTCAGTCAATTTCATGCCTATTGCTTGTCGGCTTGGCATCGCAATTGTCATCCAATGTCGGTATTTTTCTTGCAGGCAGAATCAACTACCGGACCGGAATCGACTAAGGCCCCGTGAGGCGCGCAGCCCTTGTAGGCATCGTGCGACCAAGGGCGTGCCGAGGGGGGAGGCGAGGGGTAAGGGGCGGACCATTTTTCATTCCTGAAAATTGTGTTATTTTCTCGCTTTTTGCTGTAATTTTCGTTAATTTGTGCTAAATAAGGCCAAAAATCGCGCTGGCGGCGCCTGCGGTGGGCTATTTAAGGTATAAAATGTCCACTATTTTCATCTGGACATCAACTTTTAACTATTTTTTCGCTTAAGGCGGCTCAAAATCGCTCTGGCGGCGCCTGCGGCGGGCTCTAACATCTCTAAATACACTAAAAACACTGNGGGTGTGCTCGAATCTTCTTTTTAGCCGATGACAAGCCGTTGGATGACGCCGTCGCTACGCTGCTGAAGAGCTTCCAGGAAAACCCGCTCCGCCAGCTCGAGCTCTCCAAACGCGTTGTCGCTGTCTTGAAGGAGGAGAAGGTGATCCACGAGAAGCTCACGACCGCAAAGCCCGCCGAGAAGAAGCGCCTGCTCAAGGAACTGGACAACAAAAACGCTGAATATGCGAAGCTGAAGGACCTCATGTTCCGCACTGCAGGAAGTAAGCCGCTCACACTACTTTGACCAAGCTTTAGAAGCCCGTGCCGTATTTCGTAGCGTACCTTGTTTTACGGTACGGCCTTGGCTCAGTACGGGTTGTATCGTACCGTACTGGCGCAGTATGGAGTGCGATACGACATCGTGATTTTCTTAAAGTGTACTAAAACGGGTCGTACGGTACGGTACGAGAGGGCCAGTACGGCACGAGTACGTTATGAGGGTGTCGCGTCTAAGTATACCTTCACATCTTGCCGATTTTAGCCGGCGGATGGTTGGGCGCCCCGGAAGAGGAACGTTTCGCCCTGATGGAGAAGGCCAAGCAGACGGATCCGAAACGCGTCGATTCACTTGCTTGCCGGGCCCAAGCCGCACTCGACGAGTACAACGAAATCAAGGCGCAGCTCGAGTCCACCTCGAGCCAGACAAGGGAGAAGAGACTGTCCAAGCTGTTGGGGCGGAAGGGAATCGAATTCGACGAGGCGATGAACGATATCGCCGTCATTGCAAGTAAGTCGCGCGAGTTGCTCCTGCTCATGGCAGAACCAAACGAAGGAACTGAAGATCGTTTCAAAGGCTCGTTCTTCTCGTTCTTAACACCCTTTACTGTTTTAGTAACCACCCAATTTCATAGCCATAAACTGATGCGGTTTCCCGAAAGCCTCGTCGCCTGAAACGGGAACGGAATTTTTCGGCATAAACAGGACCGGCCCTTTGTGTTTATCCGTAAATGCACGCGCTTTGGTTTTAGACGGTAACGTAGTCGCATTCGATAGCGAGCGGGAGGACGGCGAAGAGCTGGACGACGTGTTCATCCGCATTGCCTGCAAAGCCCTCGTCGCATTCGACGAGTATCTACCCAAGCTGTTGGAGCGCAAAGAAATCGAAGTCGACGAGGTGACGAGTGGTATCGCCGTCATTGCGGGTAAGCAGCGCGACGTCGCTCTTGCGCCAGCTAATTTTAAGCCCCATGCTGCTGTAGAAGCGAGTTCTTCTTTTTTGGCACTGTCAGTCCGGTAGGAACTATTAGAACTAATCATACGGGAACGGAACAGAAACGAAAAATTTCGGCAAAAATAGGTCCCATGCCAGCAGCTCCTAGAAAATTTTGTCCGTCAATACATGCGCTTTGATTTTAGACGGCAGCGAGCAGAAGGACGCAAGGAGCTGACCGACGTTTCCATCCGCAGGAACGACGCGCTGGTCCTTGTGTTTGAACTTATATAGTATTGACGTATCTCTACCTGTATTGTGTTCATCGCGACCCTATTGTTTTGTGTGCCTTTTGGCCGCGAGAAGAAACACGTTCGTTATTAAGCCATAACTGGTCAAATCCCGAGAAGGCCTTTAACTGACGCTCTCTTAGAAAGTACGCAGCTCTTACACTGGCAATGCGGTGGGCATGGACAACCACACGATGCCGGTTATCTGAGATCGTGAGACGAGACGACGGGATGTTAAGGGGGGGCAACAATGTTTGGAGAAAAACAGTCACCCTACGATGCCTCTGCCTTAACGAGCTCTTGACACTTGCTGACACACATCTTGATTCGTGAGCTCTTCCGGGATCTTTGGGAGTCATAGCACTAACATAAGTTGATTCGGTGATACCACCAGATCCACGAGCTTCATTGAGGGTTGTAACCCTTTGCCTTTCTTAGCCGCGCTAATCTCGAATGACAGATGCAGGATGTCTCACTTTGCCCGAAGGATCCGAAAAATCGTTATTGCCACATCACAAAGTGGCTTCCGATGCCTAAGGCTGCAGAAGTTTACTGCATAAAACCCAAATATTGTCAGGCGTATGGACAGAAAAGGGGAATGCAGATGAAGTACGGTGGAGAACGACGTGCGGTTATGACAGACGAGGCTCCGGCTTGGGCTGGCGCATCGCGTCCGGGGTGAGGTAGAACTCGCTGAACTTGGGCATTTTCTCCGGGATTTCGGCGTCCTCGTTCAGGCGGTCGATGTTCCAGTACTCGAGGATCTTCTCGCGGACCTGAACCGTTCACTTAGTTCTCGTGGTAGCAAGCTGGTGGTTGTGGGTTGAAGCCCCAAATCGTGACACAGGACACAAGCATGGAATACTGGGGCAATATGATATGTTTAGACGCTCGTACGGTAGCCCGTACCGTACTGCGTACCGTATTTTACGGTACGAGGTACAGGAAGGCGCAGGCCCAGTACAGGTTTCCGTACAGTAAGGTACGGTACGTTACGATACTGGCGCAGCACGGGTACGGCGTCATTCTCTAGCTAAAAATGAATTAGTGCGGGCCGTAGAACGGGTTTGATATAGGCCGTACGGGGTTGGCAGTACAGTACGGAGTGCGGTAAGGGACGTGAGTACGATACGGATCACGGTACGGCGGGTAAACCTATAAACCCATAAACCTGGACCTGGACCTGGCAGAAGGTCTCATGCCTGTATAGTCCCTTGTCCTGTTCTCCTGGAGGTATAGGATCCGATTTCTGCTTCTGGCCCTGGCAGTCGATAATGGCGCCCAACCCTCAAGTTTAAAAGGCCACCGCGAGACGCACTGGTCCTGGCCCATCCTATGCCTGTACTTTTGGACCTGGTACCGGGAGGAAGTGTTCAGCCCAACCGATGCATGAACACGATAGAAGTAAGGTTATTCCCATACCTAAAAAGGAACATTCATGCCACGCATCCTTCAGATGCCATCAGAGACCGAACGTCACGCCTGTCAAAGGTACTCAGGACACACTACCTGGTCCGTGGTGGGACGGATGTGATACACCGGCTCGTAGGCGACCAGCTGCGGCGCAAGCGGGTCCTTGTCCTTGCGCTCTTTGCGTAGGCGGTGGCGCTTGCGGTTCTCCTCCGAGAGGTACTCCTCCACGTCCTCCTCGTCTAAACAGTGCTCCTCGTAACGGTAGCATCAAGAATGATGGCATACCTTCGTAAATGTTGAGCATGTAGTGGGTGATCATCAGGAGGCTTTGATGCCATTGGAGTCCTGAAAACTGGCCATGTTAGTGTCATAGAATCTAGCCTTTATGCACTGCTCATTACGAGCTCAGAAGCCGACTTAGTGTGAACTGGAATAGCAGGTTTGTTAGCTGAATGCCTGGCTCCTTGCGAGCCGCATGCCTTGTTCGATGAATCAGGTGCCTGTCCATAGAGATTTTACGGTACCATTTGTTGTAAGGAGCAGTAGAATGCCGTGTTTCATGCAGTACCGCGAGTGCTAGGATACGGCATATTTTGGCTCAGTACGGCACGGGTGCAGCATGTTACGAGGGCCCACACCACCTCTGCTCAAGGCGAAGCTAAAGTCCTGTACCAAAATCAAGCTGGCACACCATGTGCCCTGCTTATAATGAGCTGAACCGAACGTCGTATTCCGGGGGCACCATCCACGTTGACCAGGCCCGGTTTCTCCTTTACAATGGTCTCGGATCCTCTTACCCACTGGTCGTAGCCCGACCTCCTTGAGCTTGGCGCGCAAGCGACGCATCGAGAGCTCGCACCATTGGTCCTTGAGTGGACGGAAGAAGAGGTCGCGGACGTCACTCGCCTTCATCTTCAGCACCCTCTTTCCGCGGCGGTCCGGCGAGGCGTTTGTCATGGCGAGCTGAGTGGAGGTATCTAAAGTTTGCAAGTAAGTTGAAGGTTAGAAAGACGTTGGCACCGCTATATCTCCACGCGCCGCTACACTGTTTTATAGCTTCATTACATGTTACATTGGACAACGTGTGACCTTAGCATCTCTCACATGGACAGTGTAAGGGAGTAAGATGTACATTTTAAGAACAAAGCAACCGGACGGTCCGAACAGTTTTGTAAATTTTGTCATTTTGGGCACATATGAAAGCACCTGACAACATAATAAAGCTGAAAACACATGTAGATTTCTCGTGGGTTTTAGTAAGTACAGGAAAGACGCTACCCAAGCCTCTAAGCCACAACGCCAACTGGCTTCCGTGCTTTCGCTGCGAGTATCAGTCGAGGTTGCCTTCGCAGCAATGTTGGCTTGGGCACGGACGCACCGCGTGTGTTTCCTGCAAAATACGTGTTTTTGCACCTGTAGGATCTCCGAAATTTTCGGGTGCTGTACGATAAAACATCAGGAGGTCCGAAGAAGCTTCGATACTTGATCGAAAAAGCAGGGCTTAGTGCAGTCTTCTTATCACGGGGCTTACGAAACACAAATCAATTCACGTGCTTTCCGTTGTTTATTTCAGCAACACTTGCTCACGTTGACTAAAATTTAGACTCTTCTTTGCTATGCATCGTACTCTTGTTTAGTCTTTGCGTGTTTTTGTGTCTGCGCACTTGTTTTGCAACGGTCGGGCTCTCCGTTTCGATTAACGTCATACTTTTTTAGAACATCTTATCAGCGATGTCGGACGAGAAGCTCGATACCTTCAAGCAAGTAACAGGTAAGAAGGATGGCAACGTCTTTCTCGCAAGCTCCGGAGGAACACGTGCTTCTTCCAATGCCCAGAACTACAGAATTTTCAAGTTGTTTCTGGCAGCAGAAAAAGTAGAGTAAAAAATTAGCGGTTTCCGAGCACTTCATAAGCTGTCTGCAAAGTCTTAAGAAAGGCGTGCCAACTCACATCGAGCGTATTTCAGGGTGTAAGAACGACGAAGAGGCGAAGCACCTTCTGGACGCCTGCCAGGATGACATCCAACGCGCCATCGACCTGTACTTCTCGAGGACCCACGGCGGCACACCAAACGACCAGCCGGGACCGTCGCGCCGGCCAAGACCACCCACTCGGCGAGACGGCGTCATCACCGTGGACGATAACAACGACGAGGAAATGTACGGTTTCCGTCATTGATCTCAGATGCCAGGATTTGGAAAAGAGCTCATCAGACCAGGGCCAACAAAGTGCACCCGTTCTGAACATCGAAGGAACTTTCTTGCTAGGACTGGATGAGACCTCTTCCACTACCCCGACTTGGAAATTGTGTCCATGCCTGGACCTGTCAAGGCACGCGTACCAAGGGACGGTTGACTTGTGACCTTGGGAGGTTGCCTGTACGTGAGATCGGTTATGAACTCTTCATGGCAAGAAGCCTTTCCCATACCTGGAACTTGTACTCCCATTCATGGCTCTATGCCTGGCCTAAAGCTTACCCAGTAATGTCCGGTCCTCGATGGTCCGCACCCGGATTAGTAGAGTTTTGCTTGGCTTGTTGTGGCACTTGAGCTAGGCCAGATACCCATTCCTGGCGCAGGGCCACAAATGCAAGCGTTCCACACTTAGGAACACACGTTGAAAGCGATGCATCTACTACGGATTGGAAAGGCCCTTAGCTCGACGAGGAGCATCATGCTGGATTCCCCATCCTTCACCCAACCACTAAGGTTTTGAGAGCATCCACTTGAATCATCAGATTTTCGTGGTTGAAGGCTGACTCATCCAGTGGGATTTTAGGAATACCACCGAGAACGAGGCGGTCGCGACGATGGAGGACGGCGTGCGGGCGCCCATCCGCCCTGTGCAGGGTCCGATCGTCGAGCAGAGCTTCCAGCAGGCGCGGCAGGGCTGGCAGCGCGCTGCGCCGTCGACCTCGGCATTCGACCAGTTCCGAGGTTTCCAGCAGATCGCAGGTATTTCCCTCCATTTCCCACTTCCCGTTACCTACCCCATCGTCTTACAGAGGAGCAGCGAGCCGATGCGCGTCGTCGCATCGCACACGTCCCACGCCACGGAGGCGCCGCGCCGGAGATCGTCGTCAACGGGGAGCGAGCGGCGCCGCCAGCAGGCCCTCGGGTGCAGACGTCGGACCGTCTGCGGAACCTTTTCAAGCCGCCCACTGATCTCTGCTTCAACGAACACTGGGACGAGGTACGTTAGAAGCCAGTAGCGCGTATCGTCCCGCGTATAACAACTGTTCCCATAACGTGTGTAACTAGGTAAACAAGTCGGGCATAGTGTGACTCGAGGCTAGACTGTGACTGATTATGCATGACGTCATGTTGTTCAGGCACGAGCCTACGCCGAGAAGAAGGGCCACTGGTTGCTGGTGAACGTCCAGCAGATTGACGAGTTCGCTTGCCAGGCGCTCAACCGGGACGTGTGGGCGGACCCGACCGTGAAGGACATCCTGCGCTCCAACTTCGTCTTCTGGCAGGTACGCTCAACGTTTAGAGGCTCTCAAACCTTCCTAGCTAGGGCCTTCAACCAGTGGTTTTAGGTGCCCCACAACTCGCCGGACGGTGCGCGGGTGTGCGGCTACTACTCTCTGCGGCGATTCCCAGCGATCTTCATCGTCGATCCGCGGACCGGCGAGCAGGTGCAGACCCTTCGCGCACCTGACGCCGTCGCGTTCCTCGATCAATGTAAGGCCGGCTCGCTTTCTGCACAAATGCAACTAATCGCATGAAGCCTAAAAATATGTCACTGTAACATAAGCAAAAAAATCGGGAACGTACATCCCTGCAGGTACTCGAAATTTTATTTTGTCCCTTAACCTTGAGCATTTTCCAACCTTAGGCACAAACACTGGGCCCGAACAAAATTATTCATAGAGGTGACCCTTCTAAAGTGGTTCGATGACCGGCTACCGGGTGATGTCTAGACTTCGGCATAATTCTATCCGAGCTGTACTTGCACGGCACGTAAAACCAGTGTTGTGTACGGAAACCCTCACCGGCACCGTAAAGCAGTACTGATCGACCCCATCAGTACCGTAAGCCGTACCGTATGATATAGATGTACGATACGGCAACGGCCTATACGGCGGTACGTGTGCCGCAGCCTAGTGATGTCCACGGTGATTTTCATGACACAAAACGTTACACGATGACCGTCGACATCGTTAACAGGCTTGTTTCAGTGACCACCTTCCTGGACCAGTACCCGACCTTCAAAGCCCGGGACGAGGCATTGCACGGCGACCCAATGAAGCCGTCCACTTCGAGCGGCACCAAGCGATCACCACGCAAGAACGGCCTCCTTCCAAAGGTATGGCGGCACAAGTCTAAATGCCCTCACAGCAACGCCGTTCTAGGCCATGCAGAACGGGACGTCCTCGTCGCACAAGCGCAAGTACGAAGCGGATGAGGTCATGGTGGACGACGACGATGAAATGGCCGACGACAGCGTCGTCGTGCTCGACCACACTTCGCCGAAGCGTCCTCGCGTCGTCACCATCGGTACGGGGAACGATTTTAGACGCTATCGGCCAGGCTACTCGTGTAGTGGTAGTGTATCGATTCGCAGTGGATTATCTACCTATTTTCTCAGAGGCAATAAGTGAGGCGTGTTTGCACACTTGAACGGTGTGGCTCAACAGCAATGTGGCTCGACGCACGATGTTTAGTAATGCGTGTTCCTGAGTTGCACATGCATGTTCATGAATAAGGTGTGAGAGTTTTAAGAGGCGTGCGTGCTCCTGATGAATCCTACGCACCCCTACTAGTCTGCATACTCCAATGAGTGTCGCATGCTCCGCGGTAATGCGTAAAGGGTGTTGCTAAATGAGGCACGCGTGTTTCGGATAGAAGGAAGAGTGCGCGCTGGTAAAGCACTCACAATTGAAGTGGACATGCCTGCTCCTGCGTGATGTGAAGTGGTTAAATGGTATTGAGCGAAATGGTGGAAGGGGCATGCATGTCCCTGAGTGCTACTGAAATGTCAAAAGTGCTTCTGCATGCATTTCCCATGCGCATTCGTGGACAGTGACCGTAATTGTTTGAGATCTCCTGAACGTACACGATGAGTGCGCTTGTGAAAAATTTGCGTTCTAGAGCCATTAAACCAGCTTCGGAGAAGGGCGCATGGGTGCTTTATGAGGTGTGGGAGGCATAAGTCCGTCTATGCACCTGAGGGCATGATGTGTGTTCAGTTGTCAAGCGTGCGTGATAGCGACGCAGGTGACCGTAAAGATCAGTCAGATTATACGTCTTGCTTACCTCTTGCTACTTTCTAGACATCCTTATTGCTTTAGACGACGACTCCGTAGAGGACATCACCGACATCGACGCGCTGTGTAGCGACGGGAAGCGGCTGTCGACGGTCGACCCGGAGGAGTGGAAGAACGTCGTGCCGACGCCCGACGCGCTCGCGACGGAGATCGCTCTCGTACTCCGTCTGCCCAACGGACGTCGCGAGAACCTGCAATTGCCCGACAACTGCCCACTGAGGGTGCGTTTCACTTACTTACCGTTCAAGACAGATAGAAAACTCCGCTAAATGTACTGGAAAAAGGGCCAACTTCCAAAAATTATCTTTCCTGAGCTTTTAGAGGCGCTAAGAGGCCCCCTCTCACGGATGAGCTGGACTCATTCCCGACCTCTTTCACAATTGGTTCAGGTGAGTTACCTGTGTGTGGAGCTCGGGAGTGAAGAGATATTTTACTTTTTCCGGTCACAGAGAGAGAAAATTGCAGTATTTACGAAAAAAGGTGCCCTTCCGAAGCCCTAGATCGTCTGAGCTTGGAGCTTTACTCCGAAGTGTGAGAATCCTAGCAGAGCTATAATAGCTCAAAATATGCTAGGGACGACTCATCCCTGGTTGGGAACAGCTATTCTCCCTCCGAACAGCTCATCCTCCACCGGTGGGAAGCGCTCGTTCTGAATGGGTGAGGCAGATCCCGAGCACAGCTTGAGATGCGCTAAACTGAGTACATTTTAAGAAGTTCGTGACTGTACAATACATTCTCAAGCATTCCTAGTATAAAGCCTCTCCTTTCAGGCGGTGTTCCTCTTCGTGGCGGGCCTCGGTTTCGCCGCCTGCGACCACCTTCTCATTCTCAACTTCCCGAAGCGCGAGTTCTCGACCGCCGACGCGGACCGTACGCTGCGCGACGTCGGCTTCGCTCGCCAGGAGCTCATTCACGTCGAGCGCAAGTAGCGGATCCTCTCGTCTCCGTTGGCCCCTTCACGTCTTGAGATATCTCGTTTAAGCCCTGTGTTACACCCCCGTTGGCCCCTTCGACTCTTTGCCTCCGAGAAAATTCAAATTTCCGTGAAAACCGAATTTTGGCATTTTTGCTAAAAATTTTCCCGTAAGCCTACCGCTTACCATCACGCAATCGTCACTTTCCCGACCCGTCTTCTCGCCCGACGTGTATCTCTGTTTCCGCAAAAAGAATTCCGCTCATCGCTGATCCAACTGGCTCGTACTCGAATGACTCGTGTCCTCCGCTCTCGCTGTATTATCGTCATCTGTGTATCGTTGACTCTTCCGATGAGAGCAACTATGTTCGCTTGCCTCAAGAGATTCGGTATAAATGTCCAAGGTTCAGGAGCGATGTTCGCGGAATCTCTCAACTAAACTGACTAGGCTTAGAAATCGGGGTTTGGGAACGTTTTATAACAAAAACAAATTAGGTAACCAATTATAAAAATAAAAAAAAGAAAAAGCTATCTAAACCACAACCTTAATTTAGTGGTTAAATGGCACCGCCCGTAAAAGAAGTCTACTCATCAAGTGCACGTAGGACACAAAGACACGTTTCGGGGTTAAGGCTTAAACTGCTGAAAGCAGGACCATATGTTTACCTGACGATGACTCTACATCTCAGTCTAATTCTAAGTTTGTACTTTACGGACATCAGTGCGGTTACTCAGCGGTCAAATTCCTTGGCGGTCGCATTCGCAGCCGCATAAAAGAAACCTGTTCAGCGGGGTTCCGGTGAAAAAAGTGCGAGACGACACTTGTCGGATCAGACCACCAATTTGCAGCGTGAAATGGACGCTTCTTTGTCTCGTTGATTGATTCTTGCAAAATTACTTGCAATGACTCAGATTACCCTTGCTGTTTTGCATTTTTGTTATTCGACGGTGACAAGCCTTTGAACAGAGTTAAATGTGTCACAATACACGTGGCCCAAAAATATTCTAAACTGAAATGGAACGTTCATTGCGAACTTACTATCAGCTTTTCGGCGCTGGATGAGTTTGCCACTGTTTTATCGAGAAGAACGAACGCTCAAGAAGACGTCAGCGCCGTTCTTTGTCCAAAACCCTTATCATTTGCAGTTCCCATTCACCGATTATCACTGCCACACTGTACTCGTTAACCCTCCCGGGCACCGCTTTCGTTTCCGTTCTCGACGCTTTTCCCACACCCCACTGCATAATTCACCGCTGGAAATGCGGTCGCAGCACAGGTGACCCTCCCGAGCCGCCGCCTCGAGCCCGTGGTTCGATCGAGAAGCGGCGACCCGTCTGCTTCTCGCTTGTTGACATTCGAACCTCGCGATCATTACGCGGATGGGCGGCTAAGAGTGTTTTACTCCTCGTTTACTGACGTGTTTTACCTCGTGGTCTCGGTTGAGCGGCGATTTTCACGCACGTGTGCGTAGTACCGCCGTGATGGTATAACCACCTCCGTTGGTGAGCCAAAAATGTCATGCCGTTATAGGCTAAAAACGGCGTGATAAGAAAGATACGGCATTTTATGGAGTTGGTCCGTGCCGTTCCGTCCCCTTAGTGCAGTAGGGCCTTGCCGTGATTACGGGAAAAGGCATGGCACCTACGCCGAAAAGATGGAGTAACTTTGCAGAAATTGTAGTTAGTCATCTCCTATACCATGGGGCGTATCATACGGTACGCAGTACGTACGGACTAGGTAAATCGGACCCTGACGGTACGTACTTTGTTTTTTAAGTGCCAAGTTTATGCGGAGAATGATCGACTGTGGACGTCATGATACTTGGAGGCGACGATGCTTTTTTGCCATGTCAAAGCTAAGAGCTCTGGGAAACGGAATTTTTGCCTCACTCTGCTGCTTTACTCGAATTCCTTTCGGACCACAGTTTGTGTGTTCTCCTGCGAATTGTGGCGTGATTTACGCGTACTTTGAACCCATTTTCGTGCATTACAAACTTCTTTTACTCCTTCGTTCAGCCCGGTGATCTCGAACATTTCCGTCCGTCAATTTCGCTGTTAGCCGGATGATCGGTAAGTCGTCCTGCAGGCTACGTATTCTAGTCAGCATGCGCATTCAGAAGGCCTTACTCAGTATCAGTGCAAGATATGCGGCGCGCACGCGACTGGATTCCACTTTGATGCGCAGTCGTGCTCAGCATGTGCGGCATTCTTCAGGTAGCTTTTTGTTCGTGGCCACAGAGTTTCAAGCATCACAGAAATAATCGTGCCTTTAACTAGCGATCTTAGGAGAGTGATTGCGTTGAAGAAGGCGTACAAATGCGTCTCCGGAACGGATCAGTGTCCGATTGTCTACAGTGAGTTCTGGTGGACAGTGATAACAAATCCTCTTTTCGTATAGCGGAACGCCAGCTGTGCCGAGCGTGTCGACTTCAGAAGTGCTACGACGTGGGCATGAAGGCCGAAGGTAGGCTGCACGCCGCGAATTTATGTAAATTCGGTGGGCTTTAGCCGTTCAACAACCCATACCGTCGTACAAGAAGGGCCGAAACTACTGCACGAAGTCGGGACTGAAGCGGAACAAGCGGTTTGCTGCCGTCACTGTCACGGAGGTAAGCAGGCGCCGACGTAACGGGTGCCGCACATTTAAATGCCTGGGCGTTTCAGTCTCGGTGCTGTTCAGTCACCAATATTCCAGTTCCTGGATGTGTCAGTACCATAGTAAGCAAAAAATGCCGTGGCCGCTTACACTAAATACGGCACGGAACGGCATGAACATGGAATTTTATGGCACAGCTCGTATTCGCTGTGGTACTGACCTCCTTCGTACCCGTACCGTACTGCCGTACCGTTGTGAGTAAAAATATCATGTCATTTACACTAAAAATGTCACGGAGCGCAATGAAGATAGCATATGGCGCTGTATCGTACTCCGTGCGGTACTAGCACCTCTTTCCGTGCCAAACTGCCGTAGCGTATAAAACGGCAAAACGGTACAGCACGGAGTAGGGCACGGCTTGGCGCATTGCCTACACTAACGTTCCATGATAACCCTTTCCCCGCCATCTTCGAACCTTTTTTCAGCCTTCCATTTCCATAATACGGGCGATTCAAAAGGTTGTTGCCCATATGATTCTCTTTTAGCTCATCGAGGAAATTAGCGTCGAGACACAACCGGCCTCCTGTGAAACTGTCAAGACCGACATTACGCTTACGCCCGAAGACAGTCGCAGCAGCATATGCACCCCGTCGACTTCCTCCGCCTCGGTATCGCCCGTCGACATTATTTCGCCTATTCCACTACGTCCTATCGACTTCACTGCGCCGATTCCCCGACCCACATGCAGCTGTAGCTGCGGAGGGAAGTCGAAGAACCTCCTGCAACTGTTCATCGACGAAGAGATGCGCATCGCAGAGCGACGCAGGATCATGTTCTGCGAGCGTCCCATCGGCAGCTTGCTGGGCACAAATCGGCCTTGTGTAAGTCGCCTAAGAGAAATAACGCTAGAGTCCGTGCAGCTTAACCAGATGAATAGCTTTCTGACATGCACAAAGCCCTCCTTATTCGGCCCTGTCGCCGCCGCTTACCTTATTCTAAAAGTATGGTACATTT
Organism: Aphelenchus avenae; assembly: GCA_020875895.1. NCBI lineage: Eukaryota > Metazoa > Nematoda > Chromadorea > Rhabditida > Aphelenchidae > Aphelenchus > Aphelenchus avenae. The sequence continues at coordinate 50,291 of JNEY01000327.1, forward strand.
TTGTGGTGGGCCCAGGATCTGTGAAGGCAAAATCGACATGCTATGACCTGTTCGACGCCGTGTCCATGCGTCTGTACAATTAGCATAAGGCAAAAGCGCGCCCCGCGCTAGCTTCCTGGCTGGGCTAGCATCTCCGACTTTATACCCGCGCTTTCGGGAAGTTCCTTTTGCCGTCCGTCCATCACGAACGCGGTTTAGCCGTTCACCCTGCAAGACATTAAGCCGCTAGAGTTCCGCAGCTTTCGGAAGTCGATCCGGACGCACATTCTGCTCATCTACGAATGGCTGCGAGTCTGGCCCAGTTACTCCATGCTGAGCATGAAGGACCAGGTAAGCGTGCTTATTACTCCTTCCATCGAGTCAAATTTGCTTTAGATTACGTGTCTTCGGAAATGCGTTCTCTACCACACGATACTCGATCCTTGCTACATCACCATCCAACTGGGCGATCTCACGAAGTAAGGTTCAGGATTATGAGTTCGGGCGTACTGCGACGCTGGTGACTCCAGGGGCCCATGTCTGAGGCCGTTTTCGATCCGATTCCAAAATGTACAACGATTCCGATTCCAAAATATGACCAGCATTCGACGCCCATTCCGCCTTTTGTAGTCCGCCAAACGTCCGAAATTGACTAAAATGCATATGTCGAAAGAGATCGGTCTTTTGACAGATTCCGGTTTCTGCCCAACATTGGTGAGCACGGACTTAAAAGTACCGTTTCTAGGTTCGTCATGCCAAACGGCGGGTACGTCTCGGCGCTGCCAGAATGCGACGACGGCTGGGCGGACGAGAAGGAGATCTCGAGAGACAATAAGAAGATGTACGATGTCGCTTTAAATCTCATCAGTACTTTGATGATGGATCTAGGATCTACTGGCCGTTGCTGAACCGCGTGATGAGTGAGATCATCGCGCACATGGTCGCGATGAACATAACGCTGGAGGAGTTCGTCGCGCTGAAAGTGCTCGTCTCCTTCCAGATGAGTAAGGCTGATCCACATTAGAATATGAGCCACCAAGCGGTGGCGGTGGTTGCTTGTTTGTCTGGTACACTTGAGCGCCCTAGGCTCTGGCGTGACGCTTGAGACGTCAGTCAGTCAGTCTGTCAAAGGCTATACGAAGGTTAGGTATCCGTACCCGCGAGATAACCATGTCTGCGTGTGATTGAGATGCCGTGGACACCCCGTGCCGTGCGCCGTGCCGTGAAACACGGAAAACGGCACGGTTATAAAACATGCATTTTAAGGGGTCGTGCCGTGATGACGCCTTCGCCGTGCCGTTCCGTGCAAGACGGAAAACGGCACGGCAGCACGGTACGACCGGCGTCTCTAGCTTAAGGTACGATTTGTGCGGTTGCGTAAGGTACGATTGCGTATGGTACGATATCAAACGAGCAAGGTACGATTTGGTGCTATCTGAAGCAGACCATGCGACGTGCATGCGAGGTATTCTTTTAAACTTGATTGGGGTGTCCCAGGCCTGACCGAGCCACCGAAAGAAAAGGCCTGCTTTGACATGTGCCCGACTTTCTGCCAAAGCAAGAATACGACAGACTGAATGATAGTGTGCTAGCACGAATACTCGTCACTGAGGCATTCTGGAGTTTGGTCGGACGCTCACATACGTATTTCGACGAAAGTATAAGTTCACGGGCGCGTACATGTAAGGCTAAATATTGACACTCGGCACTCGTACCGTACGCCGTACCGTTCTACCCCCCTCCGTACCATAAAGTGCGGTACCGTACCGCAATACGCGCCGTAATACGGTACGGTGCGGCTCCGGTACTGGCCGTACTCGTTATTAAACACCAGAAAGTCGTAGCCGTACCGTACTGCCGTACTGGACCTCCACCCGGACCGTACTCCGTACCGATAGTACGGCAGTACGTTACGGCCGTAACACCTGTACGGCGGCCGATATTATTGCAAGCCACGAAAGCCCTAATGAGCGTGTAGTTCTAAGCGTCCTACGTGCTGTTCGTCTTTTCCGACGGTGTCCCTCAAAACGGATTTTTAGCGATGGCGGACGCGACGCTGGGCGGTAGGCCGATCATTAAGGAGCAGCTGAACGAGATGTGTCGGTCGCTGTTCGCGCACTACGACGCCACGATGCCGAACGTGGACGACAAGGCGGAACGCTTCGGCAACATCGTCCTCCTGCTATCGCCCATCTTTGTAAGCCCTAATCACTCATTTGTCATGGGCAGGCACATCGTTGATGACGGAATCGGACGTTTAGGACACTGCGACGAACTTCGTCGAGAGCCACCATCAAGTGCAGTTCTTCGACCTTTGGCAGCTCGATTCGTTATTGTTGCAGTTTCTGAAGAAGCAAGTATAGAGGCATAAAGTAATGGCTTTGACATTCTGCCGGGCTTGGCGTTCGACGAAAAGTTTACGTGGCGTCTGCAAGAGGACACTAGGCGTACCATCTAAAGGTCGTGGACTGCACTTGTCGCCGGAACGCGGGCGTCCGTTGCACATGTTGCACGTAGCGGATCATTATGGCTAAGGGAGCGTCCAGCTCCCGACTCCTCGCGAGGATTGCGGACCCCTCAGGTCGCGTACCGATTCCGTTTCCGTACCGATTTCAAAGCTTAAAGACCGATCCCAATCCCGAGTCCGATTCTTCCAGAAAAATACCGAGTTCCGAGCACGATTCCGATTCTACTCCAATCCTAGTGTGTTAGCGAACCCCCTTTCCATCACAGGAAATGCGCTATCGCTTCGGACTCTGCCTAAACGTTCGTAAGTTTCCTAATGAGCGATTTTGGAAGTCAGGAGTTCTCGATCAAGTGTGCCATCCAGTTTACACGGTTGGCCATTAAAATAAATTCTTTTTGGGCTGAGTAGGCTTGCTTAGTTTCCGCATCTAAATGCTCCTTGCGGGCGCAGGAAAACAGGCTAATTTGACGCATGCGTCTCCGTCGGACGACGCATCGTTTGTTGTCGTCGGTCATCGGGACGTTAAACAAGGCGATAGATCGCTAGCTCTCCGTTACCTGCCATGTCGACGGACCCCAGACGGTCGCTAAGTTCATCCTCACCGCCTGATATAAAAGCGGTCGCCTCTCGCATATTTTCCAGTGGAACCCAGAGTGGCTGCCTCGCCCGCACGCCGTCTCTTAGAGCGGAGGCCTCTCCACCGCCAGTGGGCACCGCGGGAGGCCTTTGCAATTCAGCCCCATTATGCAATTCTGCAAGTGGTGGTTACGCGAGAGCGGGACCGTTCCGCCAGCGGTCCAATGTGAAATGGCGGCCCACATGGGTGACTGTGAGACTAGGGGTGTGGGCGGGCAGTGACTGGGTTCCCATATTTTTCCGAAACTTAAGGTCGACGTTTCCACAATAACAATGTTTCAAATTTTCGATGACAACGACGATAAAATCGGTGATTGAGCACAATTTCAGGTTGCAATAAAAAAAGTTTCTGATAGTGGCGCATGGACCATGAAGTTTATACGGCCGAAAGTCCAGAAACGACAAAGTTCGTCATTTGAGCAGGTAGATATCTCTTGCTCTCGGAACATACGACTCGCTGTGATTTCCGTTACGAAGCTTGCCGTACCTTCGGTTCTTGCGGAAGCGGCGGCGAGATCCGCCTAAATTTCAATTGGCCAAGCCTTGTCGTCAACCTCTGACACCTCCCTATCAGGGCCGTAGGCAGGATTTCAGGATAGGGGGGGGGGGGTGGAGGTCGGGACCAGGGGGGGTGGACCCCTAAAATGGGTCAAAACGGGGTAAAAATGACCTCAAATCACTAAAATAACGTTAAAAATCGGCGGCCTTCGGCCACCATACTGTGTCGTACTGACCTTTTTCGTTACATGCAAGACTGACGTCTTTCGTACCGTACTCAGTGCTGTGCTGACCCCTCCGTACCGAACTTCGTGCCGTACTGACCCTCCCTGCATCGTACTCCGTGCCGTACTGACCCCACAGTGCCGTACTGACCCCTCCGTACAGTACGGACACTCTCGGTACCACACTCCGTGCCGTACTGGCTCCCCAGCACCTACTGCCGAACCATTGTGTGCCAAAAATGCTGTGCCGTTTACGCTAAATTTGAAATGGTGAGGCATACAACACGGCATTTGTGGATCCGCACCGTACTCTCTGCCGTGCTGACTCCCTCCATTGCTCACACCGTGTCGTAACTAGGGCACATTAAGCAAAGAAGCACGTACACTTCATGTCCGACCAGAAGACCACGCAGCAGCAGTAGTCCTCGCTGCAGCACTGGCACGTCCACGGCGGCACGCACGGAAGGTCATTGGTCTGCCAGCAGCCAAGACAAGCCTCAGCTTCCAGTAAGTGCTGTGCCACGCCAAGGACAAGAAGCCCGACGCAGACAAGACGCATTGTTGCCAAGGGCAGAAACACTTTTCAGACGAGGATAACCACAAAAGGATAAAATACCATTTGGCAATAGCTGTCGCTTGTCTTTGACGCGGTCTTTCTCAAAGGCCGCTATTTAGCATTGTTGGAAAGACGCTTTCACGCCGCCTAGAACACCTCTATCCGAACCCTAAATACTCAAACTTTAAAGACTTTTCGAGAAATACTTCTTTACTCTGGCGAGAAATCTGCAGCGTACAGACAACATACGAATGTGAGCATTCTGTCCGGAGCACGATCACCCAACAAGGCGAACTGGGAAAATACATCCTCCGACGGATGGAGCAGAAGAACACGCAGCGACACCGAGCGATGTCACCGCTAAATAGCGCTCTCATAAAGGCATACTCCGTAAGGGATTGCCATCGAAGGCGAAAAGACGGCATGAAAGTCAGTGAGAAATTACTGTAACATAAGAGCGGGATGGTAAAATACAGGCGAAAGATCCGCAAATTATTGGATTATACACACTGAGAGACACTGGCAAAATTCTGATTCCGATGAAGTGTGTTTGCGGATCTCTCTTCACAAGACAATTAGGTAAATACACAACGGTATGTCATGATAGACGTAAAGACTTCGGCCGACGCTATGACACTTGCGGGGCAAATACATGACACATTTTCTAGGAGCTAGCGTCAGATAGGACAACTTTTATCCGTAGCATTAAGTGCGTCGGCAGCGGAGCAGCGAGATGTAATTAGAGGGCCGTCACGGACTCGGCGCCATTGAGCATGTGGCGCACGCGGTCGGCGCACTTCTCCTCCGGCAACTTGCGCAGGCCGTCATCCTCGTCGCTTTCACTAAACGGGCACAGTAAGTAATGGACACAGCACAACTAGTGGCTCCGACAAGCTACAGTATCTTCAAAAGATCGGTGCTGCTTGCTGCCGCATTTCCAATTCACTACAGCACGGTTCATGCGCTTACCTGAAGTCAACGACGCACTCTGCGACTTCCTTCTCCGCACGGCTCTTTCCCTTCGGCTTCCCGCCGTTCTCTGAGCCGCTGGTGCCCATCGTCGTGGTAGCCGCTCTCGTCGCTCAACGAGTCCGGATCGGTCATGGCGCGGCCACAGCGGCGCAGGCTGGCACGCTCGTTGGAGTTGGTCGAGGAGGTGAAGTCCTCGGAGCTGGCATAGGACGCTCCGGATGAGGTGATGGCTTCTGCTCCACCGGACGGAGTGGTGACTTCCTCCTCCTCCTCCTCATCGTCGACAACTGCAGTCGGGTCGGTGTCCGTAGAGGAGCTAAAATGCACGGTAATCAAAAGCAAGGTGTTGGCGTAAGACTTACGTGGAACAGGCGTGCTCAAGACGATGCGCAAGTTGGCTCAGTTGCCGTCGCCGCTGCGAGGTCATGCTGTTCTGGCGCGAATGCGTGAAACGCGACGGCAGGCCATCGTCGGAGTGCTCCGCGGCGGACTCGCAGTTGCTGGTGGAAGGCGACGGAACCGAGATGGACGAGCTCGAGGTGGAGATGGAGTCCTCACCGCCGAGCATCGGAGAGTCCCGGTAGCAGAGCGATCCAACTTCGGAGACCTCGTCTTCCTGAAGATTGCCGTGTAAACTTCCGTGGCAGAATGTGTCTGTTGCAATTGTATTTGGCAAATATTTCCTTTTGCCAAGGTGTCCAAGGGGTCTTCCCAAAAGTCTTTCTTAATCTGCCCGGTCCCTGCTGCAATTCCACTTCCTCAACACCACCGATGCAGAAAGGACACTTCGAAATAAAAAAACCGGGCATCGGACTACGTGACAAATAACGACTTTGTTTTGGTCTGACAGGCTGTGGTCGAAGAGATCGAATGCGACGACTTTGGCGAACTGAAGACCGAACAGAACGCTCAACCAGACAGGCAGTGCGCGTTGAGAACAAAAGAAGGGAGGTAATTTCCGTTGGTACATTTGTGGTCTGATAAATGAGGAGTGAGGAGGCGGTTTCCGAATTTGGACTTCCACACTGGAATACGCGTCCATGCAAACTAGGTGCGTTACTGCAACTTGCAACTGCATTTGGCCTGTGTGACATAGGTACTTTATTTGTTACCGAGGGTGTGGGTGTTTATGTGATAAGTGCACATTATTTTGCAAGGTAGAAACTTTTCACATATGGTGTAATGCACATCGCTTGCGTTTCCTCCCAGTTCGAGCGTACCCAGCTCCGAAACCCAGTTGCAAACGATTGGCCTGCAACTTTGTCTTTACGCGGACGGCGCTCTCAACCAATGCTAAGAAGGACGGTCAACCGACTTTTTCAGCAGCTCTCGTTTCTCACTTCCTACTGCCGTTGCAGCGGCGCGCTGCTAGATGACAACCGGTCATTCGGCGGTCAACAGCGATGACGCCGCCGATCAGAGTGCTTAACGGTGCGCGAGACAAAGACAGCTAGCGGGACAGGAAGAAGTGGACCATCGCCCGGGTTCGGCGGGAAACCGGATCGGTTCAGAGCGGGAGCGACGGAGTGGCTAATCGTTCCGTTAGGGTGCTTAAGGCCAGGTAAAGATGCCTGGACGTTTGTCCCCATTGTGACCTCAAGCGTCCGAATTTCCGAAATTTGAGAGGAGGTGCGGGGAACTCGGACCGAACTGGTTTGCAATGCAGATTAGTGCAAATTATTACAAGCATATTTTGTTCTTCCCGCGTGTCAGACATGTGGCAGAAGTCGGACTTGCAGGCGACACGGTTTCCCGTACCGAATTTGGCTCCTTTTTGCAATTAACTTTTCCGATCCGCGCCGGTAGATTTTTTATGGTCCATCAAACGGGGAAGTTAAACACCGTCCATGCGCGTAAACAAATTACGGCAAGGAAAGAAGGAAGGCCAGACCGAAATCGCTTAATTTGCAGAATCACGGGCAAATTAAATAGATCGGAGGTGAATGCAAAAAATGACTAAATATTTTCCGAGATCGAAAGTGCACATTATTCTAATGCTGTACCATCCAAATTTCGGCCATGTGTCCAACAAAAAAATCCCATTTTCTCGTGAACGACCTACCTCCTCGATGTAGTACTCCTCCTGGTAGGTCATGGGATCCTCGTCCACCTCATCCTCCTCGTCGATGGAGCCGAGGCGCGGAGCACTCTTGGAGCGTGAGACTGGAGGGCGGAAGTTGAGCGTACCCGTCTGTAGGATCATCTTGCGACGCGGCAACGGACCGCCTGAGATGGAGTTCTTGCGAGCCTTCTCCATACAGCGCTTCTCTCGCTTGTATTCCTAAACACATGCACTATGCAAAATATAACGCTTGGAATACACTGTTCTTCACTGCGTGTTTTCCTGTTTTCCCGTTCACTGCTTACCATAAGTGCAGCATGAAGCGACTCCGTGAGGCTGGTGGCGATCTGGGCAGGCTCTGGAGCCTTCCGGCACAGAACGGCATGACAACGCAGCTCCGGCTTCATGCGCTTTCCTTCGTGCTTGTACACCCAGCAAAAGACGCGTGGGTAGCTAGACGGCGCGGCGCAGTAGGTGACGCGATGCGCCCAGTACTCCGTCAACCTAAAGAGGATGAATGCGATGGTACAGTAAACTTGACTCCGTACATTTTCGGGGAATTTACAGTAAAGACTACCAACGAAGATCTACAGTAAACTGGCCCGACATACCGTAAAAGCATCCGCTTCACGCACGATATGTACGGACTTACCCCAACTGCTTGGTTTCCGCCTTGAGCCCAGAGCGGGTCACCATGAGCTTCATTTGAATGTCACGGCGCTGCTTTTTGGAAGTGTACGCCTTCCAGATCACGCTGAGGGGCTTCTCCACACTCGCCTCTCCCTTGCCCATGATCGTTAGCTAAAAGGCGGAGTTAAAAAAAGCAGCTCCTGAATGTCCAGCTATTTTTCGGAGCAGGAACTTACCACATTGCCGAGGTAGATAACGTTGTGGACCTCCTCCGGCGGGTTGATGGTGTAGCTCTGCTTGTGACGTCGGAACGGCATCGTGAGGAACTGCGACGCGGGAGTCACGGACAAACTCGGCATTATTGCGCACTTGCGTGAACGCGATGCGTTGTTGACGTAGGATGTCTCAGCAAACAATCCGAAATAAGCTCGGCAGAATTAAGAGCACCTAAAGTACCTCAAGTTATTTCGGAGAACGAGAGCAAAGCGAACTGGAACGATTAGGCGCGGCGCAAGTGTGGCTAGAAATGCGCAAGGAAAACACGCGCGCCAAATCAAGCGAATGCGACATAGCAGTAATACGTAGTAGAAAATAAGTTCTTTGAATAAGCTAAGCAAAAACACGCTAGGGGCAGGATAAATAATGCTCGCCGCTGTGCAAACGGTGGTCAAGTCGCAAATTTACAAACATTGTCACCGAACCGCCTATAGAAAGCGAATGCGAATTCGCAAAAGACTCTATGACCCTTGCGGCCGTATCGCGCGTTGTCGCAATACAATACTGCCCAACACAGGTGAGAAGTGGCTAACATAGCGCGGCGGCAGCTGCGCGCATCGTCGCGCGCCAAAACCGGATCGCCGGCTGTAGTGACGGAATGAGCCCATCAAAACGTGTCGGACGATGCGCCGACGGAATGACCATTGCCTCGGAAAAAGCGCCGGAGACGTGGCGAATTCGAGCATACATGAATCGGCTCGTCATCGTCGCCGGCGTCGAAAGGAGCATAAGCTTAAGGAGGCACAGCCGAAGCGTAAAAGTCGCCCGTAAAAAACACATGTGCTTTGAGCTTGGTTGACTGCGTGCTCGCCTGCCGCCGCGAATTAATTGAGAGGGAAAAAGCGGAAATACTGGCAGCGGGCAAAATACGCCTGGAGACATGTGTCTTTGATTATGCGACGGGTCAGTGGACGGGAAAAGCTCACATGTTGGTGTCCGCTGGACCCTTTGCTCTTGCGAAGTAAACGTGACAAACGCTAACAGCCGAACTTGAACCCGTCGATCTACAGAACCGTTTTCGTAGCTCTGCAGCGCCACGGGGTCAGACGCGCAGCAGCCGCTGCCACATCGCCGCACAATCAAGATGGTGTTGCACACTAACGGAAAGCGTCATATTCACTTTTTGAACCATCTACGTCAACTACTTTTGTGCGACACGTAATTTCGATCAAGTTTCTTCTAACGCCACATCATCAACCAAACCACAACATACACGCGAATTCCGAACGCACCCACACACTTACCGAAACACAGTTGCTGAAACGTAACGACGCGAGACGAAAAGAATGACGTACATAAGAGCGGGAAAAGCGAAAAGGATACGTGACGTCGTAAACTGGGGCGCAAAAAGGCGGCTCGGGTAATGACAGCGGGACATGCGAGATGGTAAGCGAGAATTGCCGCAAAACAATAATTGCGCGCACGCTCGCCTTTTTTCCGGCTCATAAAGCGCAATAAAATTTTCTGCTCAACGATGAGCTTTATGACGACGGTATGCGCACATCATACAGTTCAAAGCTCCGCAATCGTTTGCATTCGGCGAACCCCCAGTTACTACAAATGCGTCAGTGGCGCCATCAGTAAGTAGGTGCTCCTGTCCTCAAAGAATACTAAACACGCTAATAAACCAACATTTGCTGATAAGACAAGCTAAGTTTAGAACGTACGGAAGAAGCACAAACGTTGAACGGTCAAAGATAAAGACCCGCTCAGTCGGCTGACAAACTCGGCGGAAGGTTTACCTACACGAGTTTAATTGCGTGTTTACCGACGGTTGTGCTGCGCAAATTGCCAAGCGGGAGTTAGGTGGCACGAGGTGGCAGGGCCTCGACTGCATTATTTACTTACAGTAATGGTCCCAGTTAAGAAATTCATTATAGTAAGTCTACTACCTATCTTCACGTACAGTCGTGTTTCTAGCCCATCGAATACTGTAACCTTAGTTCGCGCGTTATTACAGTAAGGCGAGCGTTCTATGAAAAAAAGCGTTACTGTAATTTGCCGCTAAAGCGCCTAGCGCATAAGCACGCTACGTTATCTTAATTACTTAGTCATAAGTACCGTCTCTAGCAGCGTTACAGTCAGTGGGTCTGCGAAGGAGTTGAAATTAACTCCTCCATAGGAGCCCATTAAGAACCCATCACGAAACAAGAGTCAATAACGAAAGACATAAGAACGCTGGGCGCGAAACGATCTGCCACCGACACCACAACCTGACTGCCACCGCCGCTGATGACGAGACGGTTCACCGCCGCCGCCGCCAAGGAAGGCGAAAGTGATTGTGGGATGCGTGTTATGGCCGACCGCGGCGACTGCGGCCACAGCGCGGCGGGCGGAATGCGATGGCGATACGTCGCATCGCGTCCGAGCTCGTCAACAATGCGGCGGCGGCAAAGACGGTTTCCTTCGCAGGAGCAATCGCTCCTTTCTACGCTCCAGTGAGCTGCTGCCGCTGGATGGGACGGCCATCGGAAGCGGCTGATCGAGCCGAAGCGCGCGGAGTGTCAGTTTCGATCGGTCCGCCGGACGTCGGGTAACAAATCGTTGACAAAATGCACAGTATGCAACCGGCCCCAAGTATGGACAAAGATGTGGCGAAGCTTGTATCCACGACCTACGGTCACCCATGACCACTGCAAAACACATACCTGTATGACATCATGCCGACTGATACCCATATATTTTGCTTTTCCTCTATGGCTGGCTAGTAAGGCAAGCTCCCGTGACTAGTAGGGCCAGGTGGACCACGACAGTTTGAGGTGGAGCACTTCACCATCGAAATATACGTATGCAATGACTTGTCGTGAGGAGTACTCCCCGAGCTCATTCTTAAGCAATATTCCGCGGCAAAAAAATTCGGGGAAGCCCATTGGGAAGCGCGGCGCTTTAAGTGCGAAAGTGTAAACTGTCCCGAAAAACAAATCGAAGCAAAAATTACACACGTGAACAATTCTTGAATAAGTTTCGAAAAACCGACATCTGGACTTGCCATAGCCTCCGAACTCCGACTTATCAGAACTAAAAACCTCCCGGGATGCATTTGGCGGGAACTCACGCGGAGATGCTGAAAGCGGATCGCGGTTGGGTGCAAGGTTAAGTAGGCGCGACCATCGGTCGGGCGTTCGCACAAAGATGAACTGTGGTTTCCTGGGACAACCGATGATGACGATAACATTCAGTCAGCACACGTGCAAAAAGCATGGAGAGTACAGTAAGTACAAACGATGATGCGTTGTCAGGCACGGAAAGGAATGAGCATGATTGCGAAAAAGCTTGTACCGTAAAAATTTTCCAAAATAAGTTGATCGTAAATTAGCTCTTCGGGAGGAGTAGGTAATTAGAGAAAGTACGGTAGTAAGTCGGAACAATTCATGTAAGATCGATAGCGCTGTACAATTCGCGTGCTTGCAAAGTAACGGCTGGTCGGATCAATGCTTCTCCGACCGCAAGGATTAGCCAACACTGAATCTTATTGCTTCGTTGCAAGCACCGAACAGCGATAAACTCGCACTGTTGTCGGAATCGGAAAACCGACTTGCTCAGTTAACCCTCGTCGGAGCACGTTCAATTAGCTCATTCTTCGTCACGATCGCGCAAGGCGCTATGATTAGGTAAACTAATCGACGCAAAAAGCACTGCGCACCACCGATACCCTCGGGTGGTTTCATGGAAAGCAGCTAGCGGTGGAAGGAAGCGAGTGACAAACGAACTCTAACCTGTCGACGGCCGCTTTGCGCAACAAGACAGCGGCAGCTAATCTGATTCCGCCGCTTTCCGCCGAGCAGTGCATTCCATGAGAAACAGAAAACGACTTTCATGTGGAATGTTCGCTGGAAGTGGAAGCAAGTGCGACCGGAAGGAATGTGTCCAGTCAACCTCGAAATAGCTTCCATGCATGGAAGACAAGGCTTGCGTCTGTGCGATGACTAAGCGGTAGGAAACGATAAAACACACGACGAAAGACTGAAGCGAGTACGAGTCATACCGCCGACACACTCGGTTGGGTCATACAAACATTCCGAACAAGCGCCACAAAAGCGATCAATCATAGGCCTACAGTGGCGGTCAGAAACCAAAATATCCGCGTTGTCATAAGGAGAGCTTTGATCGCCTAAGGCCCAGGCTGTGGCGGAAAGAGCATGGATGGGATCAAAGTGCGGTTAGAAGGTTTCTTTCCAAATGCTTGTTCACGATGGAAATAAGTATCCGATACTAGGACATAATGAATTACGTTCATGTGCACAATGCTCGCATAGATCGTAGACCCGAACAAGAGAGGTGCGAATGCACCAGACTAGCGGCGAATGCGACTAGCAAGCCAAACCAAAACATGCACATCTGACGCAGCAATGATTGCGACGTCTTTGCATCCGTCGCACCTATCGTGTATCGCCTATCGAGGAGCGGGCGAAAATCCCAACGTGAATCCGACGCGATAACTCACGTCTTCGCGTCGTAATCTGCCCAGTGATCAAAGCGCTTCCGGTGCGCGGTAGCGACAACCAGCCCTGCGCTGTTTGGGTGTCAGTCACGACGCGTGTTGCAGCGCCGCGTAAACTCCACACAGCCAAAGAAGGAGCAGTAGCAAAGCATACGCGGTGAGGGGCATGTGCATAAGAGAGGTGGCTGATCTGATCAGTCGATTGTCTAACGAGAGCCATGAACGAGAGCCGCGCTGACGTCGCGTCTTCTATGTACGGCGACGGCCACCTTCACTATGGTGGACGCCACCCCACTCGACGGAGGCGACGCTGAAGAGCCATTTTCGGCGGAGCGGCTCTCGAGAGCCATCGCTTTCAGCGCGGCGAGAGCCGTACACGTATCGACTGACCGTTAGATGGCGGCGGAGACGACGCGAGCCGATTGGAGTGGATCGACGACCATGGACGCGCAGCCCTCGTTCACGATGACGAACCGAGAGCTGGATCTCGTTGGCGCTGCACGCTTTTAGTCTCGCGAGAACCGTAAAAATACAAAGACGCCCGAGGGTGTTCCGTTTGTCTTAGCGGATTAGCGTGACGGATTATAGCGGTAGTGTCGAGACAAAGCCGTAAATTTGCCTGCGGGCCCGGTGCTTACATAAACGTTACGCATCGAGTCATGCGCCAAGTGCGAAAAAGCAGTTAAAACATCTTCGCAGGGGATACGGAACGCGACCAAACGCCGCAAAATTGCAGTCATCGCATGCGATTCCTATCGTTACCATGACTTCAGCGGCTAAGATAAAATCTCGTCTCAAAGAAGCGTATCAGAAACCGCAAAATGTGACGACACCAGGTCGCGCGATAGAAGGCGCCACGCACCACCGCAGTAGCCCTCCTTGCACCCAACGGCGGTCGCAGCTCGGTGGGTACAATAAATAACAACTGCGAGACGTCTAGTGCGCTTGTTTGGGAGGCGCGCTTGCGACAGGGAAGGTGGCGAAAGTTCGCGACTATTCACGTGCAGTGTGCACTTGCGCACTTTAATATTTGCGCTAACTGAATTATTTGCGGAAATTGCTCAAGCTTGGTACAGAAACTCATGGTAAAACAACATGGAGTGGATGAATCAAAGGACACGGAAGTCGAGAGATGCGTATAATTAAGTCTAGGCATGGAGTCTAACCATGCAAATGAGCCCGCGCAAACATGTAAATCTCATGAGCCGATGTACCTACTTGAGAGCCGATACTTTAGACGGACAGACGGATCAGCCCACATAATCTAAGCTTATTCCATGACCGAACAGATTAGCAAGGCTTCTCTCACGATTAGAGAGAGGGTGGAAGGCGCGCAAAGACCACTACAAACGTCTTTCCTCGTCTTAAGTGGGATAGAATCAAGAGTAACTACAAAGACATTAGGTGTGATAGCGCGCTTCCTAATCCGCGTGCGACGATGGAAATAGAGACCTTATTTCAGGTACCCATCTGTTGAGGACACGGAAGAGAGAATTTTATACCAAGCATGGACATGCATGGTCTCAGAGCAAGTAGAAAACAGTTACATGCTCCTCACTCAGCTCTTCCCCCGTGAGATCCGCGCACTTCATTTAGCTGGACAAAAACGTCACTTTGCTCAGCTGACATTGAGCCCGATATGGAAGCCATTGACAACGGCGGATGGGTGGGCGGTGTTGGAGGATGTGAGATTTCAAAAGTGAAATAACGACGTGGTGAGGAGCGAACAATTCCTTCCAGGAATCGTCGTCCTCATTGATATGCGACTCGGCTTAAAGTGCACGCACCGACGAGGACAGGCAGAAATAACTTGATTCCCGTTATCGGTGGGAGGACGAGTGGTGAATGGGCGCGTATATATAAAGTCAGGAGCGATCATTAATGGTTCCATGAGGAAGTTTAAAGCCTTTCATGAGTGGCCGAAACGTACAAATGGAAGCTCAGTGCGTTTCACAAAAAGTCAGCGCTTCAAACCGCCGCAGCGCTGCACTTCCCCGCGCTGGGCAAAGCGGCTAAACCGTCTGCAGTTTGGCGCGCAGCGACCTTACACTCGGCGCACGACGAATAAGCTGTTTGAGGAGCGCATCGTCCTCACTGGCGCGAGGCTTGCGCCAGGGTGACCGTCGGTCAGCTGCACCGTTAGCTGAGGGCAGCGGGCGGAGAGCGGTGCTCTTGGCCCGAACTGTTGTGATTGATTTTCGCAGCTCTGCGGCGCAGCGGAGGTAAGCGACCCGCGAGTGGGCTGATTACGGCCGCAAACATTGCGACGGTCAGCAATAGCAATAGCCACGAAGCCGAGCAGATTGGCCAACTCGGCGGGAGTGGACAGTCGAGTTGGACAAGTGGACACGATGTGGGCCGGCTAATCCCGTCGTTAAGCTCTCACCTGTAGGGGTTCATCATTGTTCCATCAACGACAAATGGAAGCTTCCAGGTGATGCGTTCGGGAACGCGGGATTAAAGGAAGTGACGCGCGAACACTAGCGCTGGTGGACATTCGGCGGGAGCCACGCGTGTTCGTCGCTTGCCGCAAACTGACCTCCTTAGCGAAAAAAACGCCAACCGTGGAAGTGCGATTCGAGCTCAATTAGGCGCAGTTTGCACCATTAATTTGTTTGTTTTCATTCCGAGAAGTGACGAAGAACGTTAACAACTCTCCGCGGTGAGGTACGAATAAGACAGCTGCTGTAATCGGGAAAATCAGATTCCAGACACAGTCTACACTGAACCGCTGGATGGAGTGACTGGTGATACGCCACGCAACAACTAGTTCGCCACGCAAACGCACTAATGGGCCAAACGCGCGTATTTGTATGACCCTCTTCCAAAAGTCCTGCATGTGGCAAGTGATTTTCGATAAACACACACGTGAAAAAGGACCGAGCGCTGCAGTTTTAAAAGAACACACGTGAATGAACACATTCCATCTTCCTACGTGGAGGCACCTTATCTACGCAAGCACGCACCAAACGTCGCTTGGGTAGTGTTCGACGTGTTTCCCCCTCCGAAACTCCACTGATATGAGCTGGTAAGAGTTAATTTTGGAGTGAACACCGAGGCGTCC
This sequence comes from Aphelenchus avenae, assembly GCA_020875895.1. Taxonomy (NCBI): domain Eukaryota; kingdom Metazoa; phylum Nematoda; class Chromadorea; order Rhabditida; family Aphelenchidae; genus Aphelenchus; species Aphelenchus avenae. The sequence continues at coordinate 66,096 of JNEY01000327.1, forward strand.
CGTCACTCCACCAAAAGTCACTCATGTCCCACGCGGCGCGCATCTTCTCGCTTTAGCCATTCGACGCAAGCGATAAGCGGCGACAAGCGTTACGTGGCGCTTCGGGCAGCTAAGTCGCAAAAGCGCTTCCTTTCCACCAACTCATTTGTCACTCTGCACCGGCCCGTCTAACGGTCTATGCCAACTGCGTTAGCAGAAAAAAACGCGAAGAATTCTTCAAATGAAACCAGCTTGAGAGACGACTGTCAAAAACACTGGCCCCCGACAGATGTATTTTCGGAAGTGGTCGCGCAAGCTCTCCTCCCACTGATGACGTCCCACATGACCCAAAGGGGCCCGGGATTAAGCAGTAATCCCGCGTAAATGAGCCTCGCAGGGAACGAGGAAGTTCGACAAAATGGTAAGCTAACGGGAAGTATGGAAGAAGTAAGTATGAATGTGGAAACAGTGATCAAAGAGCAAGTGAGAGAAATTAGGCGAAATCATTCTGAAATTATGAAAATTCACGTGTCGAAAAAAGGATGTTAGACAAAATGGAAAGTTAGATGGAAGTAGGGACAAAAGAAGGTGCAGACCAAATAATCCAAACAACGGTTCATGGACGCACCGATGCTTTAGGGCAATCAGCTTGAAGTCACTTCCTCTGAAAGCAACTCAATCCCATCAGAAATCCGTCGAATGCGGACAAATGGAGACGCACAATACGGTGTCTAATGCCCGAAATATCCGAAAGGGAGTGGACGCTGACCTCCACAAAAAGATAATTATGACGCGAAGAATGCAGCGTGGCGCGTCGCCTACGGGCGTGAATCGCCGCGACACGGATGCGATCGGGAAGGAGACTGTAAGATGCGGCGAGAGGGGAAGTTGCGCAGCAGGAAGTATGTCAAGACTTGTGTGGCCTACACCTTCCCACTAGATACTGGCAATTGTGGCTCAACGAAAACGAGTGTGGCATGTGAGTGACCGCTTGTTAGGCGTGCAAATCCATGGAGGAAGCCATAAAATTAAATTATGCGCAGCGCGATGCCAAACGGGAGGCACTGCTGCGCGGGGGAATGTGTTCGACCTGGATTTCGCGCGGTAGTTTTTCCGGGAAGAGAGTTCACTTTCGGAGGCTTGGCAGCGCAAGAGGACGCGAAAGACGGAAGTCATCTAATGGAAATACAAGCGAAAAGACAATTGGGATGTAAGGATGGAACTCAACTGGAATGGTGGAACCCCACTTCAGGCTCAAGCTCTTCCATGGAAGATCGTGGAATGATGAGGTTAAATCATCAAAAATGAAATAAACTAAATACCTAATATACGTCTCCCTACCAATTTAGGTATTTCTCATGGGTTAAGTCCTCACTAAGACTCGCCACTCAGCCCTTCCGCGTCGACATTCCCCATCCTGAACCCACAATTAACTGCGGAATCCAAACAACACCTCCCCACCTCGTGCCATGTGCCAGCATAATTACCGGTCGTACTTCGCTGTGCCACAAAGTACGGCTGCAATTAATCCACTCCGTACACAACGGAGTATGAGGAAGAAGTTGAGGCTTGGCGCATGCTCGCGCATTGCGCAGTGAGTCAACGCAAACAGAAGCCGGAAGCAGTGCACGCTGGCAGCGCTAAGAATGGCACCGACTCAAAACCGGTAATTTTTCCGTGGCGCATAAACAAACGAGGTCGGCATGTGATGGAGAAAGTCGTTCTTTGGTGAGCAAGCGTCTTACGCAGACGCATCCGTGGTGTGGCGGTAAATTGAGAGCATGCGTGCATGGCCAACAGGTACCTAGCATGCGCATTACGCATAGACGACCTACGTGCAAGGCCATTCTCTCTTTCATTTAGTAAGTTGCGCAAATGCATACTCGTATACAGAGGCAACCCAATAATGGCGCAGACACATATCGCGAGGCTCTGATTAGACGCATCATCTTACGCAAACCTTGTGCATACGGGTTTCCCTGCATATGCCACTTGCGCAGACGCACACTTTAGCGCAATACCTTACTGCATGCGCGTCTCCTTGAGGTTCCATACATGCGACATGCGCAAACGCATTGCGTCAGTTACACGCCTACACGACATGCGTCTTGCACGGAGGCACGCCATACGCACACCGGGGCAGAAAGCGCGATCACCACTAACTGGGAAACACCTATGGGAAGGTCTCACAAAAACACATGCGCGTATTTCATTTGCATACCCTCGTGTTTTCCTGCCCGACCATCGGGAATACGCACAATACTGGACTTGCTTGCTAATCCGCAACCTTTGTTCGTCTCGCCGGCTGTGGCGGAGAGGAGGGGATTATGATACAGCGGAGGTTTCGATTGCGGTGGCCGACAAAAATAGCCCCCATTGGTGAATGAAACACGTGATCCACAATTGAGTTGAGTGGATGGGTGTTTTGTGAACAGAGAACGGAAATGATTAAGGTATCGAGACCAAGACAAAGCCGCCCGATTGTGCGCGCTTAACGCTGAATACCTAAAAGAAGAGGAGAATAGAGGCGATGTGTGGACTGCAGGAGTAGGAGGAATGGAACAGGAGCAACATGGACAATAGAAGAAGCATGCGTGCAGAAAGGAGGGATAGATACAACAGCATCACTATCAAAGGAGTTGATGTAACCCTAGGGCAGGACAAGTATAAAGAAAAGGAGAACTTTCAGTAGGAGCAAGAAGCATACTTTAAGGAGCAGTACATACGCCCATAGTACACAAGACCCATTCGAACGCGGCCAAAGAACGCCTAAAGTCCAAGCTCATGAAGCGCTTCGTGAGCAGTGAATGGAGCATTCATCGTCACAAGCATGCCCAAACATCACTTCAATGGGCCGTTGCAAACTCGCTGACAATGCGCATACATTTCGGCATTAAATGGCAGGCGCGGAATGTGTTTAACAATGCAGTAGTACGCTCACGCTCCACGGATGGCTAGCGTGAATCTTGCTGTCGGACGTACGCCACGTGCAGTCGGACAGATAAAAAACAGAATTTTAGTTTTCCGAACTTAAAACGATTGTTGATTTTAATGTTAAAAAGTGTGTTACCTAATGATTCATTTTTTCCATAAATAAACACATATCTTGGATTATTTTGGGACACGGTAAAAATTTGGTGTTTCAAAAATTCGTTTTAAATAATTTTCTAATGCGGAAATAGAAAAGAAAAAAGCATTTAAATTAAATTTAGAACAATGTAAAATTAAATACCACGTCCTCCACAAGGCTTCGACAGCCGCCGAATGACAGTCCTTCGGACCGACAGTGATTCAGGAAGATCGAGAATTGCGTACTTGCCTTCGTGGCGGCATCGTGGAAGCCCGCCATCCCGGAGAACGCGAATGGAATAAAAAAGTGCAAAGCGAAAATCAAGATAACACGCGCTAATCGTCGCGCCGTGAATAAAGATTCCAGGAATGCGGCCGGGATTTCCGAGAGTGCATAAAAACATTCAGCGCAAACGAATGTTTTGCTAGCAGGAGAAATGTCGGCTTGCAAAAATAGCTGTCTTGACACAGTCCATCGCTAGATAGCAGACGAGAGATAGCGAATTCCGCGCAAAAACAAGCTTGATGGTTTGCAGTCTAAAAAGGCATGTGGCTAGTGCGGTGCAAAAATATTTAGATGCCGAATGTGTCAGACGCAAGCACTTGGTGAACGAGCACACAGATGAGCGGAGATTCGGCAAAGCAGTTCTGTGGCCTCCCTGTGCGGAGCTTGCAGGAAAAGTGTTAACCACAAAGACCTGCTTCCAATAAACATGTGCAAAACTGACAGAGAAGGTGCAACTGCTGCTTTTTGCAAGTGCATAGCACATTTTGGGTCACGACTTTATGTAGTCTTGCGTAATCGACGGTGGGGCTATAGAAGGAAGAAAAAGCCAGCCGTTGGTACACGTCATGTGGAAAAAAACTTGGCCCCTGCACCCGAGGATTGCTCATCGCAGCGCGAACGGGCTTCTGCACCGCAAAGCGAACGCGACAAATAAACAACTGGATAGAAGGAGCAATTGCTCAGCACTGTAGTGAACAAGGGCATCATCCTTATGAGCGATGAGTAGTTCGTTTGCTCGATGCTAGTGGGGTGGATAATCCTCACCAAAACGCGGGATCAGACGAGAATACATGCACGACAGCCGGGTAGGTAATATCTTTGTCCTACCAGGAAACGTTTTGGCGAACCTCATCTCATAGGCCGACGGCAAGACCTTGCTACCTACACGGGAAGAGAAGCGGACGGAAAGAAAGAATACTAGGTTAATCAAATATAAAAGTAATGAAACTTTGGGAAGATATAAGATAAAAGAAACCAAACGCACGCCTCTGAATTAGAATGTGCATATTTTAAGCAAAGTTGCCAGAATTTTCGCTGTGCCTGCGAACGACGGACATTGTGTTCGATCAAGTCACACAAGTCGAGTAATTATCGCGACCTTATCTCTCGACACCATCAAAGGTCATGGCAAAGGAATGCCGCCGTATTCCCTGGGAAATGTGCGGGAAGCGCACTCAGGCTGACCTCTCCGAAACTGCCGCCATATTCTCGCGCGTTCCGGCACGAGGCGAGAACGCGTCTAGGGCTGAGCAGAGGCGTCCAGGAGGGGAAGGGGCAGGTGAGTACGAGGGGGACACGCTGTCTGAGTAACCTTCACCTACATTGCTCGCGTTCTTCCGCCGCCCGACGCGGGTGTCCATCGGACCGTTTAGTGCGCCACGGTCGCGCCAAATGGCCCGATCGGTGTGCACACGGAAGAGGAAGTGGTCGCGGTCAAGTGGTTCGGGCAGACGGATGTGGAGTGAACGGCGCGGCAGACAGTGTGGTGGGAAACACGTCCAAAGCGGCTAGTTGGGTTCGCACCGCGGCTTAGTGTGTACGGTTCGAAAGAACATCTCAGCTGTACCCCGCACAGCTCATAATAGCTATATACGAGCTGGTATAAAAAGTGTAGCTTGTGGCTCTTGAGGAAGCGTCCAAGACGTGCCCAACAGTGGCTCGTGAAACAATTTGTCCAATCCCAGCGATAACTCGAATGGTTTGTTATGAGGCTCTGCGCAGCTCATAAGGCCCTACCGTCAATCGAATTGCGCTTGAAGTCCACTTTGATGTCTCCAAAATGGTGAGGGATGAGGACGAGACATGGGAAGACATTTTTGGGGGACTTTCCACAATACGTCACATGAAGGGAAGGTTCACATGAAGGAGAGAGATGGACTTACCCATCATGTCGTGTACGCAACTGCGGGCGGTAGGAGCAGGGTAAGCGCATTAAGAAGGCGGCAGTGAGCGAACGCAGTGGATTAGCTGCTAGCGCCTACCGCTTTCGAGGCAACGCTTTACAAAGACTGATCAAGGTAAAGGAGAACAGATCGAGTGTCATAACGACGACAGTTGCACTACATCTTTCAAGCGCCTGTCTGATCACCGCATTTCTTTAATCGAGGGTATGGACCTCACCGTAGAATACCTTGCAGACTCCATCCCTTGCCTCATGTTCTGTTTTCACTTCCAGCTTAGCGTGTAGTGGAGTGTCGCGTACACTGAACCCTTGCAGTCTTTGCAACCATCACTGCCGCATATGGCGCGATCAGCTTTTGCATTTGCGGTGGCGGGCCGCCGGAGTGGAACAATGTCATCAACTTTTTAGTGCCTTCCGTTATCTGGCGCGCTTTGGACGTCAATGCCTGTCACGAAGAGCATAAAATCCGTCTGTCGCGGTGGGCTTTTATGGCCTCACGTAGGACAATTCCTGAAAAATGACTGGCGCTGGAAATAACTGCGGGATAGAGAGAAAACTGCGGTGATTACATAAGGAAAGCTTAAATGAGAATGTCGGAGGGCCGAGAACGGGAGGAGAACGACAATACTGATCCGAGAAGGTTATTAGCTGATCCGAGCATTTATTGAATTCTCCGATTGAGCTGTTCCGGGCAGATCGTATTTACCTTCGGTCACGACGAGTTGCTCTGAGTACGCGAGGAGCTGATAAGGGCGGCTTCACAAGCCTAAGGGGCGCAGCATTTTATCTACGATGAGCTATTCATAGTGTGTTCCAAGCCTAAGATGAGCAAGACCTTCGCAAAAGATAATTGACGGTACGCAAAACACATGACGAATTTTGGGCAAGCTGGGCCTCAAGAAAATAAAGTCAACACGCATCCGACAGTCGGAAGTGCGAATATGCGAAAGGCGAATAGTCGGTTGGACTTTGACGCATCACTCCCCTTCCGATGGTTACTTTCCCCGATGACCAATGCCGCCGCCGTCTCTTGCCCGAGGGCAAGGACGCTCGACGGCGGTCTTGTTTACTTGACATGGCGGGTCGTGACGGGCAAAACCAGCATGAATCAAGGACAGTTTCGGTCCGGATGTTTGATGGCGTCGCAGGAGGCGATGTGTGGCCCACAACGTATGCGAATAGGTTCGTTCAATGCATGGTAGCTCATAAGCCATGTGGCACGCCTCTGCCACACTTGATAGCATCTCTTGTTGCTCGCATGCGCAACGAATGTGCATTCAGGCTCGCAATTCCTAACAGGCCTACTAGCGCAGCTAGATTAAGCTCTACGAGAGCAGCTTGCGCCTCAAGCGATCACCAGTGATTTCACAAGGGCTGCTAGGAGCGAGCCAGCGTGGAGCTCTCACAAGGCTCATAAGCGTCACGCATGATAAGTGCATGCAGCAGCACGAAATTTTTGTGTTTCGGGTCGCTTAAATCGGATCAGTCTTCTTAGCGAGCTCACAAATGGGCTTATGAAACACAAAATGAGCCACACTCAAGTTCTCTAAGAAGCTCCATAAACGCTGAAGCCTAAAAAGTCTCCGTCGCTCGTAAGCCAGGCCGCATGCTCACAGCATTGCCCACGTGTGGATTCAGTGTGCGACCACACATCCGTTGCACCATTTCAGGGATTACCGCAAGATGGTTCCAACGGTAAGTCGTAACTCTTCGCAGCCGCTTCGCTATCGGCATCTTGCGCGCTTCGGACCCATCAAAGTGATCGGATCGCCGCTTTAAGTTGTTTTGCATCGAAATGCGCTTGTGCGGCGCGCCCGCTGCGCCCAAGGCCAGCGCCACGTGAGCGAAAGGAGACCGCTGCGCTGCGGCGCATTGAAGGTACCGATCGCCTCTTGACGGTCACCCTTGACGCGGTCGGAAACATTGATGTGGCTGATCCAGGAGACGCGTCAACTTGTGTGTTGCGACTAAGGGAAACAAAAACACAAACACGTGAGATGGCATTTTAGGAATGAGAACAAAAGGCTCAGTGACCACCAGCGGGAAATGTACAGGGAGCCGGTTGGGCTGCAGTCCAATAGTCCAACCGGCCGTAGCCCACTAATAAAAGTCTCGCGCTCGTTATAGGTGGAACGTATGGCTGCTCAGTTTTCCCGCAGTGCCACCACAGTGGGCCTAAGAATAGGGCGTTAAATGAGGCATAGAATGCGCTCTCGCTTAGTGCATTAGTTATCATCGATGTCACGCTTTCAGTTACGATTTGCGCTGTCGTACCGCCCCGCTTTCGCGGAGGCTGCCAAAAATTGGGCTCATACGGGGACTTTTGAGTGTCCCCTTACGAGCGAGTGATTGTCGGTGCACTCGACAAGCACGCACACCAACACCCATACCGACACCAACACCGGTTTGGCCTTAACGTGAGCAGTTACCAACCACCGCGATTTCAGCCCGGCCTTCGGGTTCGCTTGGACACTAGACGGCTCAGGTTGCAGCATAACACTGTGACGATTTTGTTCTGTAGCGCTCTCTTAAATGAACCCTGCTTTTAGGTGCTCTCAGCGAGGTCAAGCGCGATAAGGCGGTCGGGCGGCCTTGTTTGTGGCAGCATGCACCCTGCTGAGAAAGGCTTGAGAGCTCTGTACGCTTAGGCCAGAGACCCGCTCCGTTTTACCCCACAAACGGCGCGACAATGCAAGGGAAATGGGAAAGTGACCGGAGGGATCACGGAGCCAACGAAGAATATGAAGCCTGTACCGTCGAAACCACCAACAATCTTTCTATTCCACGTGCACCTGAACGAACCGGAGATAAGAGGAAAGGTGCGTTGGCCGTTGTTAACATTGGAATGTCTTCGGAGAAAGAGAAAGCGTCTTGTTTACCTCTTACGGCATGGAGGGACGGGCTGACTAAAACCAAGACATCGATGGAAACGAATCGAACACATTTTTATAAACGTGGAAAATGGACGCAGATAACACCAAAAAGGGCAATTCTTGAAGTGGACTGCGCAACTCAAAAGGGAAATAGTGGAAGTTACGTAGTGCACAAGCGCAGTGCACATGCAAATTCTCCGGTTCCGAATCGCCCAGACAAAGGCCTATTGAGTGGCGCTGGCGCAATTCCAGAACGAAATTCAATCGACTCAATGAGCGCTGACTTTCTTTTATCGGACACTCGAGTGAGTCTGAATCGGAGATGTGGTCAATGGTAGGAAGTGAAAAGTGGACTGGAGCTCAGAGGGGATAAACATGGAAGGTTGTAAACAGTATCAGTAATACTAGCGGGAACAACCTTTCCCGCATACTAAATACGGCAAAACATACGGGAAATACGGGGACGCTCTGATAATTAATTAACGTAAACGGTTCCGACCGACGATTGCCGAAATCTGGGAAGCATGATTTGCGGGAAGACATAGAAAATTGGGAATTTTATACAAGCCTCAACGATCCGTGCTTCCCATATAACAACGGGCTTTAGGGAAATGTTATCGCTGGGAAAACTTTACCAACAATCTCCTATAGAAACATGCGATTTTCGTAAGGAAGAAAGGGAAACGTAGCATGAAGCTGCGCCGCGTATATCCACAATCGCGCGGCGCAGCGCAGCAGGGGCAACTCCTCCGAAACCGATTATTATTGACGCGATCAACGAACGCGACGCGAACAACGCGGGAGAATAATAGCCGGCGTGGAGTGCAGCGGAGTGACCGCCGGTGCGCAATGTGACGGAATTGTTCCACGGCCCGACGACTTCTTTCCTTCCTTGTTGCTGCAGACGTGCGCAAACTGGATCGGAAACGTGCTGCTGCGCAAGCGATGGCTCAACAGGACAACAGACAACAGGAAACCAACCAGCTACAGAAGCGGTTTTCGACAGTACTGTAACAGTAAAAGTATTACATACTGTAGCCCGGCGGTACGGTTCCAGCAAAACTTTGTACAGTAGTCTTAGTTGGCCCACAGTAAAACAGGCATGTTGTACAGTAAAAAACGTTCGGCACCGCTGAGTGAACCTAGTGCGCACAGAAAAATATTACTACAGCGCGGCTAAACTATGATGCCGCTAAAGTAGTGCCATTCCGATGGCGCCACATGGGCGCAAGTCATAGGAAGAGGAGGTCAATTGCGCGCGCGGGAAGGTGAAACCATTGGTACAACAATTCAAAACGGCGATTATAAGGTGCGAAATTCACATGGGAAAATGTGTTCTTGCGCAAATTATTATGGGAACTTTCGTTGCGCAAACACAATGAAACACATAAAATGCGCTAAAATCTGTGTGAATATAACGACGAAAACGCGTTTCTGTGCAAACTCTATATAATCACGCATAACGGCGTCCTCAGCGAAGGAAACCTGGGTAAATATCGGAAGACGACCTGGAACATTCGCGTTGGGTTTAGTCGTTGGCCGCGCTGTCCAAGGACACTAATGAGCGCTGAGAACGCCTTGCCGCCGAGAGACGCTGACGAACGGTCAGCGCACAGGTGGACACAGGGCTTGATTCGGGGAACGCAGGACCCTTGCCCTCACCCCTCACCTGCGTGGCGGCAACTCACCGTTGGAGCGTCGGCTGCTTGCCACATGGCGCAATTCGGAATATGCAAATTAGATCGCTGGCAACGCAAGCACAATGCTGTTTTCTGTGCGCATGCGCACACTAGTGGGGTTGTGGGCCGATCTGCAGCCAAATTTACAGATGCTCAAATTCTTCAAAATGAGGTAAGGAAATCTTTGCAATCTTTGTTACAAGTTGAATCGCTAATTTGTGCAAACTGGCAGCGTACGATGATGTCAAGCTGCAAACCACAAACAGGGCATGCGCAAGTGAATTCCATTGCGCGGCGTAGTCACGAAACGTGCGAATAATGACCATTCGCTAGGAGTGCGGAGCACGCCCACCTGTTCGCCACCTACGCTCCGTTGCGTTCGGTGCAGCTTAACCGCTCCGTTGCCATGGCGCCTCGCGAGTGGACGCTGGTCAGATGCCGGCATGCGCAACAACAAGCATAGTGGACATCCGAGCTAGCTATACGGCCGCTTTCGCCGTGTGCGCAACAGCTGCTGCTGCGCCTCCCGCCAGAATGAGCTCTTGCAGGGTCAAGATGAGCTTGTTGGGCAAATAAATTTGCGCCGCATTGCGCATTCCCGGTGGACAACTGCGCGCTGGCTATGGCTATGGCATGCGGCCGACCCTCAGGGGAGAATTTATTAAGTTCTGTCAGTGGACAACTGTTCCTGCTTAAGCGGACAAGATGATATGTTGAGCACGCAACCGCTAACTGTTCTTGCGCGAGGCAGCTGTCCTAAAATAAAAATTGCGACGCTTGTAGTGAGTAGGCCTGGAACTGAAACGTTGAGAGTAAAGAGTGGGGTAATGGAGTACATCGTTAGAGTAGATCGTAAGGTGAATCGGGCAACCTATTCCGATCCGTGGCAGCATGTCGAAGTGCTGGGGCGATTTCCAGCGCTAATTCAGTCTTGTCAAATTTGAATTTCTGCGTTTTCGAAAAACATTGTCATTCCATATTATAAGTATATGAATCTTATAAGGCAGACGATCCACGTTGTCCGACAAGTGAGACGTGTCGAGCAAGACAAACACACACGGTGTGCGTCAACAAGTATTTCGAGGACGCGATAAGGAAGGAATGTGCCAGGGTGCACATGTTCCCAAGATGAGCGGTTGGCTCGTTGTTTTGCAAATGGGCTTGCAAAGAGGCAAAGGGACACGTGTATCTTAACATTGTTTGGCGGGAATCCGTCGCATTTCTGGACAGCTAAAGCCTGCATCAGAAGCTGTTCAGGGGCGAGCTCTGGGGAAAAGTTGCTTAGGACGAATGCATGGAATTAAACACAACTTCTTAAACGGTCAGGAAATACATTTACGCACGACACAAAGACAGAGGGCCGAAAAGAGTAACAAGGATCCCTGCGTGCGAAACCAAAAACGCGTACACCCATGCTACAGTGATAATGGCGACGCGTTCCATCATTTAAGCTACTGCCACTCGAAATTCGCCCCAGATGAGCCCTAGCAGGGAGTCTTTCTAGGAAGCGCGTCCGCCACACAATTGCCAATTCGGGCACCTAATTAAAGTTGTCGCTTCGAATCGGAATGAAGTGGCGCTGAGAGAGGACGGGAAGTGCCGTTTTATGGACACCGCCACCCGCTGCCTCAGGCCAAATTCGATGCAAATGGGCAATGACCTTCGGACGCGCATAGCAAGACGGTGTCCGTTGCGCACGTTGCACAAATAGCAGTGACATTAAAGTGTGCAGGAAAACCCGTTCTTATATGTTTTTTGTCGGCGTACAGAAGTATCTCGTAGGCCTTTCTTCATGTTGGTAACCGCTGCAAACAGTTAATGGTCTGCTGTAGAGACTTAGAGGAGACCATGCCGTACTAAAAGCTGTACTGACCCCCACCGTACCGTAATGACCATCCCATACCCCACTCCGTCCACAACCAGAACGGCGTTGTACGATACGGAGTACGGCGCCGTAATAGGGACCAATCAGTTGGTGCCTGTAACCCAAGAAACTACATGTTTTAAGGGTCTCTATAGCCAATGAGGTCACTATGGGAGAAATAGATGTCGATTGGGGCTAATGGGCTAAAACGGTCGTACAGCTCGAGCAAACAGGTCTCCTATTCGGTGATTTTGTTTTTTTGCACGGTAAAACACCGACACCGGTACGGTACGGAGTAGGGATCCTTACTAGGATAATCCCGTACCATACTCCGTACTGCGCCAGTATGGCACTGTGTCCTTCAGGCCCAGGGCCGTACCGTAATACGTATCGTTGACTAAGGTACGCAGTACGGCACGGAATAGGGCCGTCCAAAGTATAGTCTGCTCCTAGTACAAGACGACTTGTTCCAATTATTCATGATAACTCCAAGTGTAGACCATGACGAACCGCATATGTTTTCCGAGCAAACTACGACTTGCTTCGACAACAGGATGAGCTTCTAAGAGAGCGTGAGTTGCTTGGAGCTCACAAAGTAGGTACCTATGCGTGATAAGCAGTACCGATTGTTCGGAAATAATGAGCTCTATGAACAGTACACTTTCACATGGGGATAGTGTATCTGCGTGCGCAGTTGCACGTGCTCAGCTGATGGATGGATGTCCTTCTGTGTTAGCATTTTCTGTTCCCAAAATGGAACGAAGGCTTATTACCCATTCAGCCGAGTACCGGCCTAATGAATGGAACGAGGAAGTGCAGAGCATGATGGAATATGTGTAACGGATCTGACGGATAGTATCATTAGCCAATCAAAGCGGGGACAACATCAACGTTAATAACATAGGCAGCGGGAAGCATCGTCTTTCCGTAACCTTCCTGGGAAGCAGGGAAAGGCTAACAACAGTGGAAATGTGGGCTTGCCATGCTTCCCCTGAAAATGGGAAACTAGAGCGACTCTCGCAAGGGAAATGCTGAACGCATCACAAAAGGGGAAATGGGTAAAGTCGAGGAGCGTCAGCTCTGTTTCCCAGGTATGAGACGGATCGTTGGAAAATGACTGAAGAGGCTGCTCTGGTTCTCACAATGTGTGAGGGTCGAGCACATACAGGAATGTCAGCCAAGAGGGAAATGGTCGAGTTGTTCTCCCATGCGCAGTGGCGTAAGATGATCAGTTCACGCCAGCCACCGGCGTTCACGAGCTATAATTGTTCCGCATCCGGTCCCGAACTGTCAACAGCGCGCGATGAACGTTTACCGCTCACGGCCGGGAATAATGAGCCGGTTATCGTGATTCACGCTGGCCACACAAAGGACGCTCCGAAGGGCGGGTAAACAACCTCGAAATATCGCAAGAGCAATGGATGGAGAAGCAACCCTGCGCAAGCGGGCCTAGGCCGGCCCGGGTACGAGCCCAAAAATTTTACACGGTACCGGGCTCGGGCGGGTCCTTAGAGGTGCAAGCCAGGACGGAGGGCTGCATTCCCCCCCCCAAAACTGACCCTTTTCTGCAAGATTTCAGACACGTTTTTGGCAGAACTTGCCTATATTTTTGCTAACTACCTCCAAAGTGTCGTACTTCTGCCCACTGTATACTATTTAACATAACTAACACTAGTCTAGAATCGAGTCACGGCATTGAGCACAGAACTTATTCCGGCTCCGAGATTTCTCTGCCGGGCCTAGCCCAGGCCCCGGGCCGGGCCTTGGTTTTAAGGCCCTTTGCCCAGGGTTGTGAAGACGTTCGTTAGGGCTCAATAGGGTCTGAGCCGGCGGTAGGCTGATCAGGCCACCTTGTTTAAGCGCTGTATATGCTTATGGTCAGTTTCTTTTTATCCATTAATTTGGTCTGTCTCACGCTCCATTTTTTGCCCAGAACTGGATTTGTTTGCGCCAACCATTGCGCACATGGCTAACCGTGCTCGGCATTCACAGATTTGGGGAACATTCCCGCGCTTCCGCCATGTTTACGTTTCCGTCCCTGGTGCCCACTTAGTCTGCGCTGTGTAGGAAGAGGCATGAGTGAAGGTCGAAGGGGAACAGAACATCCTATGAACGAATGTCCTTTGGCCAAGGGTCACTAGTAGCACTATCACTAAAACGACTTAACAGGTCAAATTTTTTATACGATACCGTCCATAAGCATGGCAGAAATAATACAACCATTGAGGTCGCAACAAAGTTATAAGTGTCGAATGAAGTGACAATTAAGGCATAAAGGAGCCCAGTGAGATTCATGCATTGTTCTTGCGCTCCTGAAGTCCGACGCGCTGCGCATACGCCTCCTCCATGGACGCGCTGCGGACCGCCTTCTTGATGGCGAGGCGCGTCTTCGGCGGTTGCGGCGGCTTTGAGGCGTGGTTCTCGTCGTAGACCTCGAAGCCGTCGGCGTGCGTCTCGGAGGTGTGCTCGAACTCGGGCAGGGCACACTCCGTCCACTTTGTGGCCGTGTGGAGGTTCTCCTTCACGCTCAGCTGGAGGTCGGCCTTTGAGCGGTCGTCGAAGAATCCGAAGAGTGACTGAAATGCGTGCATGTAGGGAAGGAGTGTGGCACAATGTGCGGGCAGTCGCTGGCGATATGGCTTCTGGGAAAGTGATAAAGCGCCAACAGTACAGTCGGTGGTGATTGCTCCTCCTTTGCACATTTAATTATTCCTGACTGCTCCTCTCGTTTTTCTGTGGTCCGTCTAATGCATTAGGTAGTTGCTTCTCCTGTTCGCCCACAGTCACTCTTCCGTACCCTCACTTGCGCCTCTTGCTGCTACAACCACTCCTCGCAGGCATAACCCTCCTTCTGGTACGTGACCTGCTCCTCTATTGTGTCCACTGCTCCTCGCACTCGTAAGGATGGTTCACTTGTTTGTAAAGCTACACATGGTGTTTGGACGGCAGACGATACTTCCACCTTAGCTGCTCATCGGACTAACGTATTCTCCTCCGCAAGGACTCATCAATGGAATGCAATCGACTCACTTGATAGTCCGGGTCGCCGTCGAGCTCTTGCGCAATAGCGGAACCCACAGCACGTTTTGGCTTCTCCTCAGCAACCGGCTGCTCCTCTTCGACGAAAATTTCGAACGTCTTCTGCGCCACCGGTGTGGCGGGCACTGTTCCAGGTGGCCCGATGGCACGACGCATGATAGGCGCTCTCTTGTAGGGCCCGAGACCACGAAGACGGCTTACAGCTATGCGTGAACTGTCCGGCTGCTCGTCGTCCGACTGATCCATGTCCGAGTCGGCGGCCTAAATGTCAAGTTTTAACAAGACGACAGGAGGAGCAGTCTGTGAAGTCACAGTAGGGATAGAAGTCAGGAGGAGCATTTGTAATCGTTCTCCTACAATATGGAACATTTGTAGGAGAACGAGGAGGAGTAGCTGGAACAATAAGAGGAGAACGCAAACATAAGGATGGGTATTTTAAGCCATTGCAAGTGCAACTGAAACAAACGGGAAGACATCAATCTACTGGAGGCGTAAATAAATACGACTGCTGCAAAGTTGACATATTCCGAGAAGCAGTTAAGACTGAGGAGCAATGGGACTAATGGAACTGAAGAGGTTCAGTAACTGCTTACCTGCGTGGCTAGAAGGATGCGCTTCTCGAGCTGTTCGTGCGCCCACTGGAGCTCCTCGTGAGGAGCTGCGTCGTTCTTGAAGCCGAGTGCGAGGATCTCCTTGGCCCTGCCCGCCCAGCCTAAACTGCAGAACTGTCTTTGGGCGCTCGGAAGAAAGCGCACTCTTGGCACTGCCGAAGAAACAGAGCGTCGTCGACTGCTCTGACGGCGCGTACCTTTTGCGCCTTCCGGACCGAGCGTATAAAATGGGCTTACCCATGGCCTCGTACATCTTGCTCCATCGAATGTAGAAACCGGCAAGCCGTCGGCAGGAGCCCTAAAATGGCAGTGTGTGTAGCGACTGTACGGAGGAAAGGGCACGTACCTTGGAGTATGCGAAGTCCATGACGGCAGTGGCGCGCTCCGGGAAGTTGTCCGCGAGTCGCACCCACAACTTCATGAGCCGCTCGTCGTCCTTGAAGCGATCGAGGGTCCTAAAAGCTCGGGTGTATGCAATGCACATGTCCTGTCCAGCAACTACACTCGCAGTGATTACCTGCTCTACTAATGATTTTTCTCCTCCTTGCGGTGGCTCAACTGTTGCCTCCTCCCGGGCGCAGCCAGTACACAATTATCCACCTCCTTGTTTGCCCTCCTCTATCTCTTAAGCTGATCCTGCTCCTCTTGTGTCTCCTCTTCCACATACAGCTCCAAATCACACTCGCTATGGTACCATCCATGGCAGCTCCTCCAATGCGTATACGTTTCTCGAAATACGTGTTGGAGTTTCTCCTACCGGTCCTCACAACTCTACAGCTAGCTACGTCAGTTCCCCATCTCATAACTTCAAAGTAGTGCGAATACGTACGCGAATGTGTTGCAGATGCGGTAGCAAATGGGGAAGAAGAGATGCGTCTTCCCACTAGGGAAGTGCTCGTCGAACCACAGCGTATACTGGCACATCAGATCGATCGCGTCGTCGCCGGTTTTTTCTTGCTGCCCGGAAGAGGATGGCGTTGCTTGCGCGGTGGTGACGCTGGGTTCTTCGACCAGCGCGAGCCTAATGCAGCCGGTGAACAGTTGTATCGGTAAATGAATTGGAAGAGCGTTGGGACGTCGGAAGGAGCCGGGTGAAATTTCGGAAGAAAGAGATCAGTAAGAAAATAAAGGAAAGGCTTAACTATGAGGAGCACGAGTACGAGGAGGAGCAGACGCTGAACTAGGCAGAATAGCTAAGGCACCTGATGGACAGCCTCACGCATTAGCAGGAGTGTCTCGAAAACTGCGAGGAAAAGACATTCCGCAGAGGAGCTATCCAGATATGATGAGGGGCGGGTGCTGAATTTTGTGAAGAAGCTCAAACAACCGAGGTTCGAATGGAAGGATGCCGGAGAATCCGGTTGCTAAAATTTCTGAAGACGTCATTCGGAGGAGCACCATTTAGGCGGGAGCACGACAAACAGCAATTGCAGACTTGTTCCACCTCACAAAAACGTACGCTTTTGCGAAGTCCTGGCGGAACTTCTCCTCAGCCTCCTCGTCAGTGACAGTCACCCGCCGAGCCGTAGCTTTCAGCGCTGCAGCGGTCCGGCCTCCTCGTAGCGGCATCATGTTTTCGATGTTCTCCAGCCAGTCTTCCTCTTCTTCGTGTCCCAGGTCCATTGTCGAATTGACGTGCTAAATCTGTGGCTTAAGGACGTCTGAATTGGCGGTTATTTGGGCAGAATAAACTTGAAACAGATTCCACGAGGCGATAGAACGCATAGCAATAATTTCCTATCCTAGCTTACTAATTCGCATTCCAAGCTGTCACCCGTATGCAGACGAGAAATTGCGGCCATTCCCTCCCGGCTTGTGACTGCGGTCTCGCAACGAAAAGCGCACGCTACTGTAGCGTTGCTAAGCAACGATGGATCGATTCGCTCGACAAATACGGGTTGCTTTCCGATCGTATGCATTGTATTTTGAAGAAATTAGTACGTGCTTAACGCAGAGGAAAAATACATGTACGGTTCATGCCTGTTTGGAAGAGCTCAGCATGCACCATAAAATACCCATTATCCTCATGGTACAACACGTTTTTGCTCGGCACAGGAAAACTTGCGTTCATTTGCGCTTAGTGTATACCTATGTATTTTCTTGCAAATATGCACAAAATCGCGGTAAAACACATGCTTCTAGAGCGGGTACGGCGCCGGCGGCGACGGATGCCAGGATGATCTCGGAGTCGAACTACATCGAGTTGTAAGTCGTCGGATCCTTGGGTGCATTTGACTCCCTAGGAGCTTTCAGAATGAAGAACTGTTCCAAGTGGAATGGACGGAATATCGCCGGCAAAACGCGTTCAACAACACGCGTCTTCGATCAGCAGACGGGCATCGTTCAACGCCCAACGGACACTCTCTACCGCAGCGAATGGGAGCGTTGCGAACCGCAGAATCCCATGCAGGTAACAGAGGAGCAGCTAAGGCAACATTAGAGTGGACTTTGAAAAAGCGGTTTGGCCTGGTAATGAGCTGGAATTAGGAATTATAGGGCTAGGAGGGTCATGAGAACGGATTTGGGCTTTGTCTTTGACAGTATCCGTAACTCTGTGGCGCGACAGGACCGAGTGAGGAGCAGCAGTGGCAGAGCAGCCAAGATCACGAAGGAGCAGGTGAAGCCCAAAAATAACGTATCCCTTTTAGGTCATTGCATATCCCGCCAAACGCTGGAAGCGCTCCGCGGACATTCCATCGGACGCTTGCGAACATAAGTACCTGATGCGGGCATATCCGGCCATACGTGACGCAATCAACGCACTCGAGAATCCAGGCGGCGGCAATGCGCCACCAAGCGGCGAGGACACCAACGACTCCACCACCGTTTCCATGTCCACGAGGAACAACGGCGCCAAGAACTACGTAAGCGCAATACCTACTGTAAACCAAGGAATGTCCTCCAGATTGCGAGGCTGTTACAATAGCTTTCTGTCCCAAAGCTTACAGTATTCATGTAGGTGTAAAGTTGTTACAGTAGCTTTCTGTCCCAAACCTTAATAGTATTCATGTTGGTGTAAAGTTGTTACAGTAGCTTTTTGTTCCAAAGCTGACCGTGCTCACGTAGGTGGCAAGTTGTTACAGTAGCTTTCCTTACAGTATTCATGCAGGTGGCAAGGTAGCTACAGTAGCCTTCCGCGTAGCTTAAGTATTCTTTTGCTGTCAGTTGTTGTACAGTACGTTCTTAGGAATTGCAGTAACAGCTGACTCTTCTCGTTTTAGTCCGAGTACGCGCTGGATTCGCTGGACTTCGACGACCTGGACGACACCGACGACAACGACAAGGACGAGGAGGAGTACGGCTCACGCAACAGGCGCAAGAAGGGCGGCTCCTCGAAGCGCGGCGAGGGCTGGTCTAATCGGCCGCGCCGCTCCGCAGCGTCGCAGCCAGGCGGAACCGAACGGCTGCCCTCGAGTGTGCGCGAGTCTCCGTCCAGCGGTGGCGGTGGAGATGGGGAGATCCGCCCGTTCGTCTGTCAACGTACGTTGAAACGGGGCCATAAATCCAAACCGGTCTACAAGTGAAAACGTGGTATTTCCCCCATACCGGCATTCCCAATCCCTCTTTCCCGTTAATTGCAATGATATCAAAGCTATCTCTTTCGAGTGCTTTACGCGACCAGCTACTTTCCGCCAGTGATGATTCTCCTCGATATTTCCATTTCCGTACGGGCAATCGGTTACCAGGTTTTGTTGTTTCTAATGAACCGTGGAATAAAAGCTTAATGGAAAACCGACATGGAAATGCAAATAACAAGGTGAATCATCGGCAAATTGAGCTTCCTGATTAGCTATTGCACAATTAGATAGGCGTAATTAATTTAGCGCAATAAAACCTATCAGTATATTAGGGACGGTAGTGGGTTTCTGAATCTGGCGCGTCATTCCGAGCAGGGTGAGGACGGGTGCGCACATGAGCATAGCTTAGCAAGTCCGCGTAAGTAATTAGCGTTTCCGAGCGCGAAGTGAATGGGCGTAATTTAACCTGAAAAGTGGTCCTACCTATCTGTTTGTTCGAGACGGTAGTATGCTTTAAAAACTGATGCGCCCTTCTGAGCAGCATGACGACGTCTACACACACGAGCAAAGCAATAGCAAGCTCCCAGCAGTTAATCAGCGTTTCCGAGCTCGAATTGAATTGTTGCAAGTAGTTGGTGAGACATTCCGGTAGCTAACTCGCAAGCGCATCCTTAGCTTTTCCAAAAGACCACAAAATTACATTGTTCCGTTTACGCATTATCCACGTTCTTCGTTACAGATTGCGGCGCAAAGTATAAGAGCCGTCCGGGACTCACCTACCACCGCCTGCACGTACATCCGGAGATGGCGCAGCAGCCGAAGAAGCCGCTCAGTCCACCGAGTACGTCGTCGCCGATTCCACCTTTATAATTTCCTCGGCTTACTAGCAGTAGAGTACATAGTTAATTAGGTTCCAGCAGATGGTGCACTTCCGCTTTCCACCAAAACTTTCATGCGCTTCCCTGAAATTTCCATGGTCTTCCGGAAAATTCAATGGCCTTTTCCCAGTTTCCTTATCTTCCAAATCTTCCATGAAATCCCAAAAAGAATTCTGCGGATTCCCATCATTTCCATCTTGCCTATCCTAGTTTCCACCGCTCTAATCATGCTTTCACCATAAGTGCACCATTTGTTTGCGCTTGCAACTCCTCTAGGGTACAAACCGATGCCGACCACTTGCATTTCCGGTAGCGCATTTCGCATTGTTAGCCGCCATAGACTGCCTCACTCACGGTGTTTCATCCCTTCCGCCCTGTGCGCACTCATAGCACTTAAGACTTCTAAATTATACTGCACGCGTGACTGCGAAGGTGCTCTTTAAAACCTTGAATTAACCAGTATTTTCTCAGTCACGCGGGCTTCCTGAAGAGTTCTACTTCCCACTTCCCGGTAGATGCCTACTTAGAGCTTAGAGCTTTACTATGTTGCACGTGTATCGGTTTCTAAGATATTAAAACTAGAGATTACCTTTTCCGAACGTGTACTTTGTGTCTTGGAATGGTGTTCCGTCACTGATCTGTTCTTTCTACAAACACACTGTCCTTTCCCGCTGATCGGAAAGCGCGAAGTTGGTTCGTATAAGCAGTCTATCGCGACAAGGCGACATATATTATGAAACACTGGCAACAACGAAAATACGCCACGCTGGCGTTGAACTGATTGCAAGTCTAGAAAAATTTGCAAGTCGCTGTGAAGCAGCAACTGATGCAAGGGCAAGCGGGTTCGCGCGTAGCTGTAGATTGCTTATATCGACTGGTTT
The DNA here is from genome assembly GCA_020875895.1 of Aphelenchus avenae. Taxonomy (NCBI): domain Eukaryota; kingdom Metazoa; phylum Nematoda; class Chromadorea; order Rhabditida; family Aphelenchidae; genus Aphelenchus; species Aphelenchus avenae. Next base: position 86,676 of record JNEY01000327.1, read on the forward strand.
CGCGACTTTCCTGTGTTTCCTCGATTCTGCGCATTTCCTCTGGCTAAATACATGTGTTTCAGCAGTACCGGATGGCGTGGAAGTGTCCGACACGTGCGACTTCTGCAACGGCACCAAGCGCCGCAATGCGTCCAGGCAGCCCGAGAATCTGATCAGTTGCCACGACTGCGGACGCTCGGGTAGGTGTTCGTCCAGAATTAGCATAGCGCTGATAGCAACATTTAGCGCACGTCTCCTGCCTGAAGTTCGACCACGCCGACGCTTTGACGGTGGCCACCGAGCGCTACGGATGGCAGTGCATCGAGTGCAAGTCGTGCACGATCTGCGGAACCTCCGAAAACGATGACGTAAGTTGCTGTCAAGCGCTCGTAATAGATCAGCATTGTGGTCGGAAAAGGGCACTGTACGCGCGGTGCCGCTCGGAAAACTTATTGATTGCTTGCGATTGCTCATGGCACGCTCGGAAGTGCTCACTTTGCATTCGGCATGCTCGGCATACGCTCTGACAAGCTCAAACGTTGCTCGGATAAGTTTCAATGTTCTCGAAACAAAGGTCTTGCGCTTGGATTTTGTCGCGTGCTCGGAAATACCCAATGTACTCTCGGAAAAATTCATCCGAGCATGTGCGAGCTTGTCCGTACAAAAGTCAGGAGCGCTAAGAGCACTGTT
>JNEY01000327.1:94666-116260 GCA_020875895.1 Aphelenchus avenae
TTGCGGCCATTGCGGCCGCAATCCATTGAGGCCACCCTTTGCGGCCGCAATTGCAGTCATGCTTTGCGGCCGTAGTTGCGGCCACAAAGGGTGGCCACAATGCATTGCGCCCGCAATGACCGCAATCAACTATTTGAACCGAAATATTAGGTACACGAAATGAACGAACACGCTCTAATGGGCCCAAAATCACACTACATACATTAGTAGAGCGCTGCTGGACATCGCGCCTCCAGAAAAAAGTTGGAATTTTTGAAAATAACATGTGTTTTCGAAAATGGTTTACCAAGCCTAACCTTGTGGCAAAATATCAGGACGATCGGCGATGGTTGATTTTCCTCTATCCAAAGGGTCCCCCCTGTGCTCAACATGCTTTGCGGCGGCGCATTGCGTCCAGGGCGGCGGAGTTTTCAAATTTTTTTGAAACGCCACCGCAATGCGCCCGCAATGCGGCCGCAAAGCGGCGCCAGAATTGCGGCCGCAATGCGGCCGCATTGCGGCGGTCATTGTGGCCACCTTTTTTGCGGCGGCGCATTGCGGCCAGTGCGGCCGTTGCGGCCGCAAAGCATCGTGGCCGTAGTGTAACTCGCTCGTAATAGCTCCGCATTGCGCACGTGTGGCTTGCTAGAATGTTGGCATTAGGAGCACACTGAAGCGTAACGCACACCATTGTAGAAGGCTACCAAAAAGAGTCTCATCGGCTTTACACCACCCCATCCATTAACCGTATAAAGTTACGGCCCCTGGTAATGCGTCATGTGAATCCCTGATAGAGTCGCTGCGTGCGCTTTCGCGCACGCGAGAGGCTAGTCACGTGGTAAGGAGCAAGTGGAGACTTTTTCTAATAAGTAGCCTCCATACAAGTTCACAACCGTAGGAACCGCCGCGACGGGTCCAACAGTTTAAGCCAGCGTCTTAGAGAAAGCCATAACTGTGGTATGCAAACCATACGCCTAACTTGAGAATTTCGGTTCCCCGACCGAAAAGTGGATCCCCGAATCAATGAGGCGTTCCAGACGCTTCAGGGGGTGCTTTTTGAGAATCTATAACATTCGAGAACTCGATGGTCTTCAAAGCTTGTTGCCATAGGCATCACTCTTTTATTTCGCCACGTTTCAAACAGAAACTAAAACTAACAAAAATAGAACTAAAACAGAAACTAAATAAATTTGAACACGCTGTCGTATTTCTCCTTGACGGTGGTAAGGCGGCAGCGTCTCATCCATCCTTTCGGTTCCTGGAAGGAAACGCAGGCACAGAACGTCTCGTTCCGGAAGCGGATGCGGGCAAATCGCTGGCCCTTAAGCGTAATGTGCTCTTGCTGGGCTTCGTACTTTCCGAGCTTCTGTGAGACGAGTCGCATACGGGACCAGAAGAAAATGTCGTCGACGTCGGCGGCGGAAGCAGTATGCATCTTCTGAAATGCATCGGCTTCAAAAACTCGTTATTGAGAATAGCCTGCCAGCGAATGTATTTCATCGACTACTGGCGCACACAGCCTACCCAATGCCTGCACTTTTACTTAGACGCCCGTACCATACTCTACGGAATGGCTACGGCACGGGATGGTCAGTGCGGTACGGAGTACGGTAGAGGGGTGTCTCGTCTAAGTGTACCTGGAATCACCTCTTCCATTTTTCAGGTACTAACTTCTTATGAGGCGCCTGGTCAAAAAATTTTCGAGTGAATGCGGGGGGAGTCGACACCTTTGACCCTGTCCTTAACATACGTATTATGACGGGTAGTACAATTTTTTTCACTTGGTTGGCGTAGCAGCTGGTAGCTAAGGCGTAGGGGTTGCTCAAAATTGTGGCGGTGGTCGATGACTACCCTCACGATCAATTTATTATTATGGGGCAGACCAACCAAGCGCTCGCTCAGCATGGCCCTTTATCGACACACCTCAAAGAGCTTGAAGAGGAACGTCTTGCTCAGGTGGCATCGATAAATCTGCAGGGACCGGTCGCGAATCGGATAGGCCGAGTTGAACAGGTAGTCGAGCACGCCTTCGTCCGTCACGCTAGTGCGGGTGAAAAAGGTCACCCTCGCGTCTAGCACGTGAGTGAATTTCACCCCCATTTGTCCGGCGCGACGAAGGAAGTCGTCTGTGAAGTGACCTCCGGGGCTGTAGTTGGCCTTGGTGGTCAGCGTAGATAGCGACTGGAAGGACAGGACGGCATTGGCGAACTGCTTCGCCGACAGTTTGGCCATGTAGATAGAGCCAAGTTCGAGTGTCTCAACGCAAATGGTCTGCGCAACCGTGGCCATGAGTGCGGCGGTTTCCTTGCACATGATGACCCCTTCTAACAGCGTGACTTCAGCGCAGCCAATAACTGAAAATGAGAGTGTTATACGTGAAACGGGACGCGATCCTGAGCTTACCCAGATGCTTCACGTGAGCGTGTCGGAGTGCCTTTAGGAGCCAGACGATCTGCTCGCTCCAGGTGCCGATGAGCTCCATGCGATGGCCGTCGCTGGTGCGAATCGCAGCGCCTAAACCCATGCAATGTTTTTGCACCAGCGACAAGCCGGTTGGAACTGCGATAGAACAATCGGAATCCATTGAAATTCTTACGTCTCTTTAGCTTCTCCGATTGCGTGAAGAACAAGCGCAGCCTCGACACCTGAACTTCCGCGAGCGGGCCGTGGACGGTCGCTTTCTCGACGACGCGGCGAGCAAGGGTCTTCTCGTTTGCGAGAACGATTCCGCACAGTATGCGATTGACGAGCATGATCCAGTCGAGGTCGCATCGTCTCAGATGGCGAAGGATGTTGAGCAGGACTTCCTTTGGCAGCGCCATCGCAGACGCTAAAGAACAGATACTGAACAGATCGCGGCGCATGAATTTCACCACGAAATCTTGTTGCGGTGAGCTAGAAATCATCCACTATCATAAGGGAGCGTCACAAGTGTTACGAAATCTTCATACAAGTTTAGGCTTAGGCTGTTCCATGGCCTTAGGCATGAGAAACGACAATTTCCAAAACGGGCAAGTACGTACTTACTCAAAAGACCGAGATAAAAGGCGGTCGAAATTGTAGTTTGAAATTTTACGCGTGGCACGAAATACCGTGAGCCAAAGTAATGCGATGCACAAGATGGAGATACATTTTGGGAGCCAGCATTCCGATGCTGGGAGGATCGTTTCTAAGAATTCTTGTATACCAAAATGTGAGCTTCATAAGTTGTGGCGAGCACGCATGAAAGCTGGTGCGTCCCGAGAAAACACGCTAGGCGATCGATACACAGCGGTCAGCAAATCCACCTAGCGTCTCTCCGCAAGAAGACAGCAAAAATAGTCGCGATCCCTTTTCGATGGTGCAGCAGCGACTGCGAGAAAACAAACTATGCGTAACCGCGAACACTTCTACGCGTCGCTAGCGAGTTTCCGTAAGCCAACCGTCGTTTTCAGCCGTCCACGAACGATGTGTGGATATACCGGCGTTGACTTCGTTGTTTACGGCACGAAATGTTGCTTGGCGCAATGACTGTCATGGCGCCTGCAATGGGCAAATTCAGTGACACGTTGTCCAACAACAAAATCCGTTACGTGGAAAGAATGAACGTAAGCCAAAGACGCATTTCGAGACAGGAAGATGCATACTCGTAGGTTCCGATGAAGTGGGTTTTGGTCCAACTGACCCGAATTCAACTAAACTTAGACTTCCGTTTAGCCCAGTGTAGTTTACTCCAGTTCACTGAACTGACTTGTTCAGGCAGTGTTATTCTCCGTACTGAATCTGATCTCGATCCAGTAGAACGATCGAGTGAAGTGACCTGGAGATAGAGTTCAGTCATGCTTTATTCCAGTTCAGCATGCGCATTATGAAGAGGCATTTTGGTGAGCCTTAGGCCTCATACCTTAGGCCATAGCCTTAGGCTGAAAATACGGTAAGCCTAAATCTAGCAAGTTTGGAAGCAGGAAGACGCACGCGAGTGCTCCACCTTCGGAATGCGCCCTAATGCCTGCGTCGTCACCATCCGTCAATATATCGGCTTCTAACAAGTGCGAGTTATAAACTAACTTGCAATGTTGTTCTTGTGGAAAACATGTTCTAAAATCTGAGGATGACGCATTTGGTTCATGAGGAAACGTCAGCGGATTTGCCTTCGATTTCTAGTGCTTTAAACGTAGATGAATTGCTTTCTGCATTGTCGCATGAAACTTCTCCCAGTCGTACCGCGCTTCGACGTCGACCTTTATCCCCTGCCGCGATAGGTGATTTTTAGAGCGTCTTCTCCGGTTCGTCCAAGGCATATCTGACTGTACCAAGAAGTGTTGCCGGCTAGCGTTCTAGCGAACCTTTCGTCAAATGCCTCTTCCTCGTCCTTCACTTTCGCGTGACGCTCTTCGTTGCGTGGTTTATAGCTGGGAGGATTGGTTTTTAAATCCGTTCCCGTCTAATGGACGCCTTCTAGAGTCGTTGGTTCCGTTATGTCCTGTGCTCTGTTCGCTCCCTTAATCTATTTATCTACTCTGCGGCGCCCTTCGTCCCTCAACTGTTGACGTTGCGTTTTTCCAGGTACAATGGCTGATTCGCTTGCCCCCGTAAAACACACTTACTCAGTCCTCAAACGAGAACGAGGGTTTGTGTACTAGCAGAAACTGACTTTTTTCAATAATGACAAGTGGTATGCGCGCATTATGGAAGCCATCGGGCATCCACGAAGCTATCAGACTCTCGCGTAATGCTACCCTTGCTCCACATGTACATAACCTACGAACGGTCGTTCACCGATAAGAACCCAACGTCATCGACTCGGACATAATGCAATTGTGGATGCATGCACCTTGCCAATTAGCAAATTGTGTTGCGCTCTCATCAGTGAATGACCTATCGTAGCCTACAAATTACATGTCCGGCTACGTCCGCCTGTTAACTGCTCTCGAAAGACTTCCATTATGCCCTAAGAAAAACGTCCTTAAATCTAGTGATAAGGAGCAGATGACGCGGATGCTTCTTCACGAATTTTTCCGATAAATAGCTCGGAGAGAAGCTCACGATCACAAGGACCACCGCGACGGTTGTCGACAAGTCTTTTTGGGATTCGCTGCTAGTGGCGGATGCCAGGCGCTATGTGCAAGTGGGAACTAGGTCCTCTAGGAATAGGTGAGTGGGTACCTCGTCCCGCCCCGAAATTTGTTCGACAAGCACATGCCTTAATACCCCTTTGCTTAGGGAGGGGCTCTTTTCGTGCGGGCAGACACCCTTCCCACACAAAACTGCGAAAGTGCAAACCCGTTACGATTCCAAAATTGGCCGAAGTTCGAAGCCGATTCTATGAAAGTACCGTCGATTAGACGGATTTGCATTTCAAAAATGGCCAATATCCGACGCATATTCCCAAAACGTTACTTACCCGGGCACGCTTAGGTAACTTCGGGCATGTTAGACCGTTTTGCCCACTCCGAACGTAAACACATCACGATCGAAACTGTGTCTGTCGCTATATTTTTAAAAGCCATGATTTTTTTGTTTAAGTTTGGGTCGTAGCTGACCCGTCACGCAGGAGTTTTAAGGTCCATGACGGTGTACTACTCGGTTCTGCGGCTCCTGCTTTTGGTGGCTGGCGCTTGCGCCGTGTGCCCCATCGGCACAATTCGTGGGCCGGCCAGACTGAGCTGCTACAAGCTGTACTCGAAGCCGGTATCTTGGCTCGATGCGGAGGCAGTTTGCCGTAAGGCCAACGGTCACTTGGTCAGCATCCCGAGCGCATTGACGAACTCCTTCCTCCAGACCACCGCTAGCTCGTCGGGATCGGCGGCGAGCTATTGGGTCGGCGGCGCAGAGACGGCCGGACAGTGGTCGTGGACCGACAACACTCGATGGTCCTTTTCGAAGTGGGCGAAAGGTGAGTCGTTATAAATTAAAGCCCTGGTGTCATGTGCCATAAGTTTCGAATTCACACGCGCTTGGCCACACTGAGAGTGGGGCTTCTCGGATTACTGCCACTGATACAGTCAGATTTATCATGCAAGTAACATGGATTCCAGAATTCAACCAGGGAAGTCCAAAATGTCCGTCATGCAGGGGAAGCGTAACGGGTAAAACCAGGAATGTGCTTGCAGCGTGCCATGCTGTCAGCATGCATTCATACATTCATGCGTGCGCGGAAGCACGTGTGCGGGCAGCCCAGTCTAAGCGGCCTGTGCAAGTGTGTGCATCGAGCCATACTGCAGCTTAGACCAGCCACTTGCAAATGACAGCTGTGTCCGGCAAAAATTGGGGGTCAGATGGGGCTGGCTCAGATGAATTTGGCGAAAATGTGGCGGCATTAGAATTTCTTGATCCCAATTTGGTAATTTTTTACGCACGCCGATTACCGCCAGACGCTAGCCAGGCGTACGGCTTACAACAGGTGCACTTCATTCGCTCTGCAGTCTTGTCCTTTGAGGGCAACCGACCGTCGGTCCGAACTGTCTTTCACTGAGCGCCGGTGACGGCACTTGGTCGAGTCCCGAGTGCGAGAAGACGCTTCCGTTCCTCTGCTCGGTGCCCGACTCGGATGCGACGTATGGCGGTGGCGCGACGCCTCCGCCAAACCTGCCGACGCCACCGCCGACGAAGCCGTGCCCCACCGCGTGGAAGTTCTTCCCGGAAATGAACCTTTGCTATCGCGTAAGTGAGACTTATTAGGGTCCGGTAACGTAGGCCATCGCATTCTCAGGTGATGAGCTACCAAAGTTCCTACACCAGCAACGATGCGGCGGCCCTTTGCGCTAAAAACGACGGCGCGCTTCCGTCCATCACGGGCGTGGGCTTCAACTACGAACTCCTGAGTAAGTTTCGTTTCCTGAGTAAGGCTAAAGCACTACCTCCACTATCGGAGACCACAGTTTAAGAGCAAACTGAACTCGTCCTCAGTCCATTCAGTTGGGACAAACGCGGTGCAAATAACTGAACTCTCTGTACCCTTCTAGCTCTAGAGCTTAGTCCGTCAAGCTCTAGGACTTGGTCCCTTTAGCTATATATCTTAGTTCTCCTGCTCAGGCTTAGGATCAGAGTTAGGTGTTCGGATTAGGCTTAGGCTTAGACTCAGACGCGTCAAACTCTAGTGAAAAAGAAACTGTATGGGGACGAAAAAGTCCTGGGACACCGTCAGAACACCTCGTCTTTGCAGGCTTCGTGGCCAGCGCTCAGACCGGTCAGCAATACGTGCACATCGGGCTGCGCTACAATTCCACCGCGCAGCAGTGGCAGTGGTTGGACGGCCGCGCGTCGACGTTCACCTACTGGAAGACGGGCAATCCGAAAAGCCCCGCGACGAGTGCGCCCTGCGCCCGCATGAGTCTCAACAATGCCGACATTGGCAAGTGGCAGAACGTCTACTGCACCTACGACTCGTACACCGCCGTGGTCTGCGAGCGCGAGACCGGCGAGTATGAGTGAATTCCCGCCTTTGCTTACGATCTCTCATCCGACTTGAATAAATGTTCAATCCCCGAAGCAGAGGACGACGTTGCATTGGTCCACGTGAAGCTAGGGCTCGGTAAGCGGCGCCCTGTCCGGGCATTTTCACGCAGACTTTAACCGGCGTCCAGGTCGCACCTATCCAAATGGCTGTCTCTTATTACATTCGCTCCCGCTGCTTTCGGTCCAGGTCCTACGGGCTACGCCTAGGCTTATCGCATACAGCTCCGAACAGGTTGAAAACGGCTGAACATAAATCTTGAGTCTTCGAATAGGCTTGTAGCGTGTCGCCGGCACTCAAATACCGGGACCAGTCAAATGTCAAAGCGGACATCGAGGACCCTCCGTCCTCCAGATGTTCTTGTGTCGTCTACTTTCGTTCTCTTATCTGGTTCGCGAAACCAGCGACTCCTAGAAAGCAAGACCAACGACGTCATTCTTCACGAACTTCGGAAGATCATCGGTCGGACGGTAGATGATGGACGCAGACGTCCGCTTGTCAGCTTATTTTTGCGGTTTATCGGATTACTTCCGACGTCAGTGCGCACAGCAGGGGTGTAAAGAGAAGAAGGGTCGAGGAACGGACACTGCTGCTCATCCAAGGTCTCCCGGATGCTCAGCCAACGATACTCTCAATATTTGTGCCGTTGGAACATTCTGCGTAGAATTCTGTAACTTTTTCTTAGAGTTATGTCCGATTCTTACAAATTGTGTAGCTCTCTTGCGCGTAGGCAAGAGCGTTAAAGCCCTTTAAGGCTCTACGTGTGGCTATAAACGTCTCGTACACTGTGTATAACGCATTAAAATGATTGGCGGGCGAGTATCATTTCCATTTAAGCCAGGATAATACCGCAAGGCATGGGGATCTTAGCGCGATATTCGAGCTCGTTGACATATGGTTCGCTTTTTCGCGTAGTAAGCACTTTCGAGAACGCGGCGAGCTAGTCATTGCTGACGGTATTGCCTACCTCGCGGACTAGGCTTTCCAGGATGCTGGTTGCGGCGTTGATTGTCGCCAAAGTTTTGCGTCTTCTGCTCTGGGCAACAACTGCGGAAGCGGCTTCCCAATGTTATTCGACCGGGAAGAACCCAGCAAGTATGTCCAGCGTTGTGGTATGCTGTTAGAAAGATGTTTAGCCACGCTAAAGTGCAACACTACCTGCTACGTGGCTGTTTACGACGCGGAAGAGGACCACCTTTACAGGTAGGACGCTTGTTTGTAATTTCGGAAAAATGTTCATTGGAAGGTTTTGCTGAAACGGCACTGCTCTTCGTCAGTCATTCTTCCTGCACACGGGCAAGACATGCTGAATCACTGTGGTGAGTTTAGGGGATGCGGAACACTGGAACATGACCCCGAAAAAGCTACCGTCGGAATGCTCCACGTATACTTCTGCAATGAGGACCTGTGTAACGCCGGCAACACATTCGGAAAGGCTACTTCAAACTTGACAGAGAGTGAGCTGATCGGTGAGGAAGGATAAGGCAATACGATTTTGACGTTATCCTTTTTGTAGACGCAGTCGAAAACATAACCTCAACCATCGCGGCCATCGAAAATGCGACTGAAGTAGGGACCACTATGACAAGCACTGCTGAAGCATCAACGTCGTGGCCTATCACCGAGACGTCCGGTGCGACGACGGTCGTTGCGTCAAGTGGAGCCACAACTACTACAGGACCCCATGACAGCCAGGATGAAGGGTCGACTACAACGAGCACCGCGGGAACCACAGTCCCGGCGACACACACTGAAACGTCGACTCAAGCGGGTAGCACCCTTGCTGAGACCACAACAGCGTGGCCTGGCTTCACTACGACACATGGCCAGGATGCTGTAATCGTAGGCGCTTCAGCCGAGCTGACCCCTGCGACAACCGAGCACTCGACGACGGCTCAAGATGAAAGTGCGACAACGATCATGCCTACCACTCGTTCTTCGAGCCTGGATTCGTCAAGCACATTGGCTGATTTGACGACTATCATAGGTACTGTCGTATAGAATGAACAAGTGCTTAGAACGGATTACGGACCATCATTTCTTTCCCCTCCTCTCTTCCAAAGAGACTGTGCCGTCCAGTAGGCTCCCCATTCCAAGAAAACCCCTTTATTCTTTGAGATCCAATACGTCCCCCGTCTCTGCAAATAGCCTCCCTCGGTAACTAAGATACCTCCTTAGGTGTCACAGAGCCGTCCTCAACCACCACGCCCGGTCCGACCACACTTCATGGTTCCACCCTTCCGGGCGCTGAGCTAACTTCTACCACAACCACGCCGGATGGAACCACGACAAAGCCAAAGGCTTCGATTCGTACTTCACGCGACAATGAAACCGCCCGCGACGCGACTGTCATGAACGAAAACAACACTTCAAATGCAGGCACTAGTGCCCAACCTGTTGCCGAACCGACAACCGCTAAGCAGGGTGTAAGTCGATCTGAATCGCAGACTTGAGCACTGACTCTGTTGCTCCATATGAGCTCCTTTCTATCTGTCTGTAGGAGTCGCCTAGCCTGAGAACCGTACTAAAACCGAATGCTTGTTTAAGCCCCAACCAAAACAAATTAGGCCATTTATAGACCGAAAAAGCCTTTGACTACGTTAAAGCTAAGCAATTAGTATAGTTCCTAAAGGCCTAGTTCATAAGCTTGGGATCCACGCCAGGCTTAAATCTGGAGCCAGACATCAGCCTATACTGAGTTCCAGCTCCAGGAATGTTGAGCCGAATCCGACGCTACAACGCCTAAAAGCTATAGGCCCTAGTCCGTAGGCCAAACACTTCGGCACTTCTACTTGGTCTAAGCCAAAACCACATTTATCTTACGTCACCACTATTCTTTCAGGCGACACCCGACGAGTGGACCGCCGCGAACGCGTCGAGCTCCACCGAAGCTGCTGCGATCGGCGGCAATGCATCGTCGGCTGAGCCTCAGAGCGAGAACTCGACCATGACGAAATGGGCACCGACGAACGCCTCCGACACGAACACCAATGGATCGATGGCGGGCAAGGATATGCATACGCTCGCGGCGAGCAGCATCGTAGCACCTGCGTCCGTGAACGCTGCCGGCGTGAGCACGCCCGAACGGCAATTATCCGACTCCGACGATAGCGTCACGCTCGGAAATGGCGCTTCGGCGGTCGGGAAAATCGGTAGGTTCCGCTCACTTACCCGCCGAGCATCTTGCTTGGCATGCCTGCAGTCGTTGGGTAGGCCTATTTATCAGTGCCGTTTTCTAGTGATTATTGTAGTATATGATAGTCGAAAAGTACATGGATAGATACGAGGGGCGTACTGTCAGGGCCCACACAAAGGTTTCGAGAGTCCCTGCGAGATGGAAATAACACAATAGGAATCCTCCCCCAGCCAGCAGTCATTGGCTCTACCAGGCAATCTCTCTACACTTACACTGGTACCTACGGTGATGCACTACTCGATGGTACGCCTTGCGAAGTTACTTAACGATGTGAGAGGGGGCGGCAAATGTTCCCACCTTTGTGTCCAGGCCGAGGAAAAAGTAGTACACACAACGTTAGCGGTGACAAATGCACATTCAGGTATGCTCGTCAACTTCGCTCTTCTGGCAGTATTCCTACGCTGAGCATCAGTTTGCAAACGTCAGTCAGTGTTCAATGTCAATGATGTTAACCTTCCAACTACCTACGCCCTAGCTCCAGTCTTGCGAAACAGTTTAACAGTGGTCCAACTATTCATGCTTACACTAAACATAAATCTGATGTTCATTTGAGCTTTTGAAAGCAAATAAACGTTTCTGTTTTCCTGACCGAAGTCTTCATGAAACGTCTTCAAAGTCTTCATGAAGATCAACGTAGAGCTTCAGCGGTATGTCTAAGCGTTTATTCGCTGAATGCACCCTGGAAGCGGCTGCTGTCGTACGCTTGGAACGCCACGGAACGCGCGCTTTCTTTGTCGGCACATATCCGCTACCAGGTCCGGCAGCACGATAATTATTTCCTCTTGTCTCGGCGGACGTGATGAAAAGGCCCGCACGGCCAAGACGCAGGAGGCCTGCCGCAATGAATTGCTCGTGTCCAACCGACGTCTACTTGTCGTGTGCTCCAGGTGGTCCGTGAATAGCTGCCTTATGACCATTTAGAGGTCATGCGGGTGGTTTTGCGTCGTTTAGAGCAAAACTCGTGCGTCTTTTGGTCACTTCAGCTGAACCCAAAACTATTTGTTCAATTCTTCAATTTGCCAGGTCATTTTTCGTTACAACCGTGTACCGTAGAAAACAGAGCTGTGTTAATGTCCGACAACGGTCCGACCCAGGATCAGCATTCCGAGTCAGGGGCGGGAGACGACTTCGGTTTCCGGATTGCCGATCCCGAGAAGGACAAAGAGATCGTCTTCGAGTACATGCAGAAGCACTTCCGCGTCCAGGAACCCATCACGCAGGCGATTGGTAGGGCTTCAGCTAAGTCCTCATTCTGGTGCTTTATTGGGCTGGCTAATGCGATTTCGCATTCCAGAAAGCTCCGAAGACGACACTTATGCCTTCTACCAGGATATTTGCGCAGGCGGATTCAGCGGTCCCTACTCCCTGCTTGCGTTCCATAAGCCGAGCGGACGATTAGCGGGCATCGCGTTGAATAAAATCAAAGAGTACACTCATGCGGGGCCTCAAGCACGACGCAAATCCGCACTCGCGGCGGCTAAAGTCGACTACGCGGAAGGTAAGCTATGCCGTCGACGCAAGTGTGGTGACGTAAGCTGCAGCCTTGAGGCGTGAAGATATCGATATCCTAAAATATCCTTCGTTTGAATAAGGCTCCTAGTAATGTTTTCACCATTTTGGTCCGAGGAAAAATGTCGCGGGAAATGTCGCATTTCAACGAACTCTTGTGGCATAATTTCCGCTCTGCCCGCCATGACCAGGGCAAATTCCCTTGCAAGACAACCCTTTGGCCAAAATCCCTTGGATGACAAGGCATAATTTGGCGCAGAAAGCGATCCAAACATGGGGCCAGGTAGGCCATCAGAGTAACATGCGACGCAAATGGCCGACACTGTTATGGGAGATGCAGGGACGTATCCTGGGGACAAGGGGGACCGAGCCATTTTTCATTTTCAGAATTTTCGATCATTGAACTGGTTTTTGTCAAGTCTTCAACCTAATGTCTCACAAGCCTAAATATTGCTCTAGCGACACCTTGCTATTTGGTGTAGCTTAAGACACGCCGAATAAAAACTTTAGAGCCATTAAAAGGGCAAAAAACCGGCATGTCGAAAAAACGGGAGCACGATAGGTAAGGGTTCCCCATCCCAGGCCGGCCACTGGTCAGACACATTGTATGCCAATGTCGTAGCGCACAATAAAAGGCTTACCTCACTAGCCCTCAGCTATTGACTTTCCAGAAATTGCGAGCGGTCCGTATCACACACTCAACGGCAACCGACTGATCGTCTTCATCGACGAAGTTGAGCGCAATCTACAGCAGTTCCTGCCAGAAGAATCCGCTAAAGTCTTCAAGCTGGACATCCTCGGCGTCCATCCGGACTTTGCCGGTCGAGGCCTCGGCAAGCGTCTCGTCGAGAAGTCACTGGCATTGGCTAGCGAGACGGAATGCCACTACGCAGCTGGATGCGCCACCGCAAAGGCGTCACAGCATATCTTGACAACAGTAGGTGTACTGGTGGAGACAATTCCGCCTGTTGCCGTTTTAGTTTGGCTTCACGTGCGCCCGAGAAGTGCCCTTCGCCTCGTTCCTGGAGGATGGCATGCCCGTCTATCAGAACCTCCCAGACGGCGGAACGAGTGCGAAGCTCATGATACTTAAGCTGTGAAACCGAGGAACGTACTTGAATGCAATAAACGGTCTTACAAATGGAGTATAATGGCGAAAGCGATAACTTCTGTGTGTTTTACTGGCACAATCATCAATACCTCGCGAGAAATCTCCTGTACGCATAGATGGTTGGTAGGCAGGAAGAAGCGGTACGAGACTCGTGAACGGCTCCTAATCATGTGACAGTCTACATTTGAGTCTGCCATTTGATATTCAGCTATTTTCTGACCATTTCCTAAGCCTATGCCTAGGCGTTCTTAAGCCTAAGCTTAATCTCTTACAGCGGTGGTTCTGGGCAACAGCTGCAACATGTGTTCATGTCGCTACAGACTCTTAACAGGCAGGGCACTCTCAGTGACTTGATGCGTCGTGAACCCACTCGGGAACAACAGCGGCAAGTAGCCCGACCTCTCTATCACCAAACGTTTGGGAGGTGACGTTTGTCTCTAGCAGAGAATAATCCACACGCGGTGAGGGGACCACTGAGGTGAAGTTCGTTCTCAAACCGCAGTATGCTTGTTCAGTCCGCTTCTAACATGGTCATCTCTAGTTAGAAGTTAGAACTTTGGTTAAACTCCCCTGATGACTCTATCACCAAACTCAGCTGCAGGTCAAGCTTAATTTTAATGCTTTGGTTATGCTCCTAAACTACGCAAATTCTGGTGGTTCTAGCTGACCGCTTACTCGTTCCAGTTGATTTTGACAGGAAGTTATTTGCGAAAGCGGAGTGGTCATTCTCACAGCCGCTTTCAAATAGGCGCGCTCGCTGGCGCAGGGAGCTTTGGCGTTGCATTCGCTGGGAGAACCCGCAGCAGCCGAGGCCACTTCACCGCCATTCACTTTATGCGGCTTCCTCCCGCTCTCCTGTTCTGCGAAAATAACCGACTTTGCGTGCAATGCCGCGTCACTTTAGGGATAAATCACCGGTTGATTGTTGTGGTCCCGCTTTTAGGCTCAGGCTGCGTCAAATGAGTGCTTGTTTAACCCGCAGTGTGAAGCTTGTTATGCCAGACAGTTGAGGCTATTCGCGGTCACAATGTGGAATGTTTCGACTTCGTCAGATTTGGGTTTCGCGAAGCTTCTTGAATTAGAAAAGTTTGTGCGGAACCTGGGCTTACTCACGATGCTAAGCGTGTTTTTCGGAAAATGTCCGTGCTTCCGATAAGTCTTTGGTCATTCACTGTTACCTGTTAAGTCCGAAGACGCCTACCAAATGCGGCAAAAATCACTGGCTTGAACCACACTGGTTACAAGTTCAACGAGTATGAGCTCAGGGATTTGTAGGAACTACCGCTTGCTTTTCGGGAGCCCCATATGACTGTGGCGCAGTGGCGTAATTTGGGTTCAGCCAAGGGGGGCGCGCATGGTAAGGGGGGACCCTTACCCTTTTTTTCGACGCCGGCCTTCGGCCGGCGCCGAAAAATGCCTTGGTCTCCCCTTTGGTTAGTTTTCCGCAGTGTCCGGTTTTGACCTCACTAATGGTTCTAAACAGTCTTTTTAGCATATTTAAACATAAAACGGCTCGCCGCAGGCGCCGACAAAGAAAATTTTGGTCTCCTTGTGCAAAAATTAGTCGAAAAATTGATCGGCTGGTCGAACTTGAGAGCTTTGTTAACCAAAATAGCCCGCCGCAGGCGTCGCCAGAGCGATTTTTGCTCATCTAGCGCAAAATTAATCGAAAATTTGAACAAATTGTGATAAAATACCTCAATTTTCTGAAATAGAAAAATTTGCCTTGGTCCCCCCTTACTCTCGCGGGACTTCGGCCCGGCTCGAGGGGGGCGCGCAGCCCCCTGCGCGCCCCCCCAAATTACGCCACTGCTGTGGCGCGTGACTAAGCAATTACCTGAGTCGGATGTGCTCAGTGAGTGTTTTGTGTGCGGCGGAATTGCAAAGTGGCTGGCTTGAGTTTGGATGTACGGGAAAGACTTTTTTCGTCGTTGACAAGTGTAGTTTCTCAAGCGAGAAGATGCCACTTGTTCTACGGTACGCTTGTCTGCAGAATTCAAGGGTCGGTTCGTTGTTAGCAGTTTCAATACCATAAAAATAGGTTTCATGGCTTCCTCTTTTCAGTACACATATGTACCTAGGCCGCAAATTCACTAAGTTTATAAGTGCGGTTAGGTCCGAAATTTTGCGGCAGCCACCGCCGATCCCGGCTAGGTCGTCGTTCTTAGCGTACATTTCCGTGTTTCTTGCCTCAGTGCTATATAATAAAGCTAACTCTTTCGGCTTCAGGCGTTCGATCAGTGATGGCTGCCGCCGCCGTGCACACGTTTCCGATCCCCGAGCACTGTTCCGGCATCCTCATCGGCCGCCGGGGGCAGACGGTTCGTCAAATCGAGGTACATAGCCTGCCCACTACGTTAGACCAAGCTGTCCACTTTAGGCAATGACCGGAACGCGGATCTCCGTGGAGCCGAGGCCCACTGCGCCGGGAGTGAAGCTGGTACACGTCATCGGGCCGCTCTACAACGTCCAGCTCGCGATCCAGCACGTGGCGCACATTGTGCACAGGCACTCGCCGGTCGCCCCGGCGCCACCACTCCACCAGTACGTGCTGGCGGGTGCGCCCACGTCGCATGGCGCATACCAAGGTGCGTGGGAGTTATGGAGAACTTCTCGCCAGTCCAGCACAGAATGTGTTCTGCATGCTGAACGTAGCGAAACAGCCATGAAAAATTTGTGTTTGTGCACAACAGACGAACGTACCTTGGTGACATGCATGAGGGTGTGTGCAAGTGAGTTGCGACTTCCTCGCTTTCCAGCACAGAATTTGTTGTGCATGCTGAACGTACCCAAGAGCCAGGATGTGTGGTTGGCACAAAAGATGAGCATACCTTGGTAAAAAGCACGAAGCTACTATTGGAAGAAGACACTACACACATGCGTAACACGTTCTTAGAGTAGCAAAACACCTTCCAGAGACGGATGAATGAAAATGCATGATGGGTACGTGCAAGACTTACGCAGACAACGCGCTCGAAAATCTTTTCTTGTTAGTGTGCTTTCGGGATTGTTTCCTAACATGTGTGGTTGCAGCGAGGTGCTTCAGTAAAAGCGTGTTTCGGCAGCAAAATTCGTTGCTCCCAAGACTATCAGAGAATAACCGGTGCCCCAAGACGCTTGAAACACATGTCTTTCATGCATCTGCAGCATTCAGAAAGGTACATGTTCGAATTGCGCTAGAGCGCAGTTTCATCGGTTTCACACCTCAAGAAAAAACACAGCGAGCCAGATGTGTTTCCCCGAAACAGGTCCAGCTTCACTCACGTAATCCCTCTGTTAACATTTATTTAGCGGGACCGAGCTTCGCTCCTCAACAATACTACCCTCTCACAGTGCTGCCACCATCGATGATGCCCGCCGCAGCGCCAACGTATCCGCCGCTATCGATGATGCCCGCCGCCGCGCTAGCGTATCCGCCGCCGAATCTCCAGCAGGCACCGCCGGCGCCGCAGAGCTTCTTCCACCACTCGCAGCAGGTGCTCCTCCCGCCGTACTACGCCGCCACGCTGGCGTGCCCACCGCATGCGCATGCCGGGCCGAGCGGCAGCAAAGCGGCGCCGCAGCCGCACGTCATCGAGGATCCGACGGCGGTCTTCGACCGGTTCCCGGACCTCCCGTCCGAGCTCCGCTACCAGATCATGTGCGCATCAAAGCACTTTGGACGTGTCCTAACAGCGCAGTTTTAGATCCAAACTGGCGCCAGCCGGCGGCGACGGACGCTGCATGCTCCCGCTGCGAATGGTCTCCCGCGAGACGCGGCAGTTCGCCGAGAAGGCCATGCGAGCCAAGGGCGCACTCGTGCCGAAGCCCATGCTCGGATTCCAGCACGGCGCCAGCTGCAAGAAGGTACGGCGACAAGGCTGCTCGAAATGAACTGACGTCGGGAATGTGTTCCGGCTTCGCCTTGTCTTTAGGATCAGGTCCTACCTAGTCTAAGAGATTAGTCTTAGACTAGTGCCATATTTCCAGCACAGATGCTAATACAAAAACAAAGCCGAGTTTCGATTAGGCGTGATGAGGCGGAATTAGGCTAGATCTTGGACTAACGTATCGTCGTAAGCCTTCATGAATGCGGGTATTTAGGCATAAATTACCTAATCGTTTTAGTCCTGTGTTTAAGCCTGCACAGCTAATGCCAAAACGTTAGGCGTACTAATATTGTCGTTCTTTTTGGGCAGTTGATATGCTTACAGGCATGGATTAAGTCTCATACTAGTTATTGGCCTACCGACCAGCCTTAGATTGAGACCAAGCCTTAGGCCTATGGACCTGACCCGAAGACTAAGCCTGGGCTTATCGAACTGTCTTACCCTTTTAGACTGCACCTTCTAGACCTGGCTTTGCTTTTAGGATTGTTAACCATGATTTGCGTTTGATGCCGAGTTCATCCNGAAAGAAAGACGAACATACGTACACGAGGGTGTGTGCAAGTTAGGGGTGACTTCCTTACTTTCCAGTACAGAATGTGTTGCGCGTGCTGAATGTACCCAAGAGCCAGGATGTGTATTTGACACAAAAGATGAGCATACCTTGGTAAAAAGCACGAAGCTACTATTGGAAGAAGACACTACACACATGCGTAACATGTTCTCAGAGTATCAGAACAGCTTCCAGAGACGGATGAATGAAAATGCATGATGGGGACGTGCATGACTTTCGCAGACAACGTGCTCGAAAACCTTTTCATGTTAGTGTACTTTCGGGATTGTTTCGAAACATGTGTGGTTGCAGCGAGGTGCTTTAGTAAATTGCGTGTTTCGGCAGCAAAATTCGTTTCTCGAAAGACTACCGGAGAATACCGGTGCCCCATGACGCTTGAAACACATGTCTTTCATGCATCTGCACCACTCGGAAAGGCACACATTTGAATCGCGTGTAGCGCAGTTTCTTCGGTTTTCACACCTCAACAAACTAAACACAGCGAGACAGATGCGTATTGCCGAAACATGTCCAGCTTAACTCACGTAGTCCCTCCGTTAACATTTCTGTTTTAGCGGGGCCGAGCTTCGCTCCTCAACAGTACTACCCTCTCGCAGCGCTGCCGCCACCGATGATGCCCGCCGCAGCGCCAACGTATCCGCCGCTATCGATGATGCCCGCCGCCGCGCTAGCGTATCCGCCGCCGAATCTCCAGCAAGCACCGCCGGCGCCGCAGAGCTTCTTCCACCACTCGCAGCAGGTGCTCCTCCCGGCGTACTACGCCGCGACGCTGGCGTGCCCACCGCACGCGCATGCGGGGCCGAGCGGTAGCAAAGCGGCGCCGCAGCCGCACGTCAGCGCGGATCCGACGGCGGTCTTCGACCGGTTCCCGGACCTCCCCTCCGAGCTCCGATACCAGATCATGTACGCATCAAAGCACTTTGGACGTGTCCGAACAACGCAGTTTTAGCTCCAAACTGGCGCCAGCCGGCGGCGACGGACGCTGCATGCTCCCGCTGCGAATGGTCTCCCGCGAGACGCGGCAGTTCGCCGAGAAGGCCATGCGAGCCAAGGGCGCACTCGTGCCGAAGCCCATGCTCGGATTCCAGCACGGCGCCAGCTGCAAGAAGGTACGGCGACAAGGCTGCTCGAAATGAACTGACGTCGGGAATGTGTTCCGGCTTCGCCTTGTCTTTAGGATCAGGTCCCACCTAGTCTAAGAGATTATTCTTAGACTAGTGCCATGTTTCCAGCAAAGATGCTAATACAAAACAAAGCCGAGTTTTGATTAGGCGTGATGAGGTGGAATTAGGCTAGAGCTTGGACTAACGTATCGTCGTAAGTCTTCATGCATGCGGGTATTTAGGCATAAAGTACCTAATCGTTTTAGTCCTGTGTTTAAGCCTGCACAGCTAATGCCGATACGTTAGGCGTACTAATATTGTCGTTCTCTTTGGGCAGTTGATTTGCTTACAGGCATGGATTAAGTCTCATACCAGTTATTGGCCTACCGACCTGCGTTAGATTCAGACAAAGCCTTAGGCCTATGGACCTGACCAGAAGACTTGCGTTTGATGCCGAGTTCATCCTGTGTTACAGAGCGTTACATAGGGCAGGCCTCGTCCATGCAGCTAGACTTAACCTGTTCAACGACGTGCTTTTCTGTGAATACATGTCATACGGATTTCCGTTTAGATCCACGTAATGCGGCGCTTCGCCGACGAGGGCCTCCAGTTCACCGACGAGGAGCTCCACTCGATCCTCTCGCTCATCCGCATGGACGGCGGCCGCCTCTTCGTCTTCACCTACAACACGCCGAAAGTGCTCGCGCGTGTCCTCTCGCAAGTCGCATCGCTGCGCGCCAACCTGCAGCCGCAGATGCTCGTCCTAGTCGGCTCGCTCTACGGCATCCAGCGAGAGTTCCTCATGGACTTCATTCGGTCGGCGACGTTCCTCCGCAAAGTGCACTTTCAGGTGTGTACCCAATTTTCTTACTAGATCGCTGGATGAGTTACGCTTGAAGGGTACGATGTGTGAACTATGATTGAAGAGCCAGTTATGTCTGGTAGAGTTCTTCGCAGATTCCTACAAATTCGAATTAATTCCTTCCTTGCAGCACTGCACAGCGCCGGCCCACTTCTTCACGGACGAGTTCTTCGACATCGAGCACGTCACGGGCTTCGCCTTGCAGACCGACCCAAACAAGAACATCCCGCTAGTGGACTTCACCTACGATGGTCTCACTCGCGGCGCCGCACGCGGCATGGAGTACGTGTTCGTGCCGTACGTCAACGGCAATAGCATCGGCGTCCACAACGTGCAGCGCGTGATCAAGGTTCGCCATTTGTACATTCGAACCAAAATACTGTGACGTCAACGGCGTAGCATTGGTACTTTAGGCCTTCAAGCTTAGGCCTTAACCATGCATTGGCCAGTACGTCCGAAATTTTTGGAAGCATATTATACCAGCCGAAAAGCTGCATACTTTAAGCCCAAACGTATTCTTATTTATGAAACTAAACCCAAACTTTAGCTTGAACAACGCAATTAGGTCTATAGAAAAGGTTAACTTAGGCAATGGACTTCTTGGCTCTGACTACAAATAATTTCAGCTGATACCGTATTTGACTTAAGCCTACCTTGACGTTTTAGGCATTCTTCGAGATGGCGGACCGCAAGGAGGGCAAGCACAGCTCCTTCTTCATGCTCAGCCTGGCATGCTCCCGACACGCGATGGACATCCTCGAGGAGGAGATCATCGACGTACAGCGTGACGACGGCACCTCGCTCGCGTACCAGGTCGACAGGCATCGCATCGTCGGCGAAAGCAGACCGTTGCTGTTCCACTCGAACGACTGCAAGGGCAGCATGCTGATCGGCAATCACCCGGCAGGGGTACGTGCCGACGCTATGCCCTGGCAAACTGGCAGGAGAACTAAAAGGCTCCTATCGGGCAGTAGGCACGAGGTTCTCAGCGCGTACCAGCTTTCTGCGCCTAAGTTTAAGCGTAGCCTAGCCAAAATCCTTAGGCTTAGGCTGGGTTTCCGTCTAAGGCGGTTCGACTTATTGCGTACCTAAGCCTAAATTTACGGTTAATCCTGGTTCAAAGCCAAGCTGTGGGTCTAAAATACTATAGGATAATTTTAGGCCATATCTTAGGTCTTCCTTGCTAGCTTTCCGCTTGACCTAGGTGTGCTTCAATAGTTAGTCCATGGAGCGGACAACATCTAATTCAAAGCTCAGATTCTAAATCAATCTCCAACTCTAGGCGTCATGCAAACCTAACTGAGGTAAGAGCTTAGGCTTTCGAAGCAAAATTACCCTAGAAAGATTTTGTTTTCCATCTGGGTAGTTCCCAAACCGTGCTCGCACCTAAGGTAGTATCGTCGTCATAAGCTATCAACCTGCCTACAAAGTCCACATCACTGACGCGTTCGTTTTCAGCGCGGCACGCACTATTGCGGCCCACCGATCGCGCACTTCGAGGACGAGCCCGAGTTCGAGGTCAAGCACATGATGGGCGCCATCAAATTCGCGGAGCACTGATCGCCTCAAGCGTCCTCCGAGCTACCGGGCCACATAGGACTAGCCCATTCCGACGTCTTGTTAGCCCCAACACTCTACTAGAGCCCTTTGATCCACTATTCCACCGCTCTCTGTCCTCTCTTTCTCTCCGTTAACACACCCCATCCACTATTCACTTGTTTATCTGTTTATTCTCATTCCCGCCGTCGTTGTTTGTCTGTTTAATCACAATATTCATTCCACTTTACAGCTTTATCCACCGTTCCAATTATCAGACTTCGACATTGTACCGCTTTCGGTCCGTTACGCTAGGACATGGCACAGAATTTTCCGAGGTGCCTGTTCTATGCAAATCCATCCGACAACGTGCCGTACTAACAAACCTGAGGAAACAGTTCCGTCCTAGCTGATCCACCGGGG
>JNEY01000327.1:116816-131918 GCA_020875895.1 Aphelenchus avenae
CAATTTCGGGCTCCTTTGGTCAAAAAACTACGTCAAAAAATTAGACTCGCTGATGGAAGTTGGGAGCTTTCTTTAACCAAAATAGCCCGCCGCCCCCCCCCCCCCTATGTACGTCCTTGATCAAGCCCTTTTCCAATTCCCCTTACGATCTCTAACGAAATGCTACACTCAAAACAATACATATTTCTGTGTAATTTTACAGTGTCCTTCAAACTGCAACTGTCGGCTGACTTGTCCCAGCGGAGTCTTCGTTGTTACACTATGTCCGGAGCCTCGACAAACCACAGTCGGCACAAAACCAACACGCAATACAATGCCAAGAGTGGTATGAGTTGTCAATCGCCCAACCTAGGACTGCCGCCCACGTTCAGACCACGGCAACGACTGCTGCAACTACAACTGTTTCTACAAGCACGTCCGTCACGACATCAACGGTTGCGTCACATCACGTCAACAGATGCAAGTACCACTTCGACAATTGCAACCACAACCACAGATCCTGATATGGCGAGAGAGCGGCCCTGCGCGTGTACCATGAGTAAGCTCTGGCTGAATGTCATTATTGCTATGGACAGCTCGTTCAACATGGCCCTCGATAAGGCGAGAGGTTACAGAATGTGAGTGACTTTAGCATTCGGCGGGTCATGTAGGTTTTCATGAACTCATTTTAAGTGTCCATTTTATAACCGGAATAACCATAACCAAAATCTTTTAGTCAGTTGCACTACTTGAAGATATTTTCAAGGATGTCACAGTGGGTCAACTACCGAAGCAACAGACGACCGTTGGCCTTGTATCATAAGTCAGCTACTATTTTGGCGACCCTGACAACCTACGACAATTTTACGGAATTAAAGGGTGGCTTGGATGCGATTAAAGCTGACGGCGACACCCACGTAGGCCTCAGAGAGTATGTTGGAAGGGCTCTACTAAAACGCAAGGCTTAGTCGATTCGCTGGTATTTTAGGGCGCTGCTAGCAGCGCTACGGGTAATGAGTAACGACGGACACCGGTCCTTAAACCGCAGAACAGTGGTCATCCTGATTGCATCCGCATACACGTAAATGTTTACCTCTATTGCGATTTAAAAGGGATATCCATAGACCTTGATATGTGAGTACAATTTAGCATTGGTCAGCCTGATCCTCACTCCAAGCTGGACAACTTAAGGAGGACGGCGAAAAAATCATGACATTCGCCATACTAAGCAAGAACCACAGGACGCTCCTCAGATTGCAAAACTGGCCTCACCCGATCTGAACTTTATGGTCAGCCGAGATTCGGAAGAACTCTCACCACAAATCGCCGATGACATCGGGCGCGCGTTGTGTGGAGGTAGGTGCCATATAGAGTAGATATGCAGGCCGTTACGGCCGAGCCGTTTTCCGATTTCCTCGAAACGGAAATCGGCACGGCAATCGGAACGGCTCGGAACGGAACGGGTCAACTCGGTAAGGAGCTCGGCACGGCATAGGTTTGAAAACGGGACGATTTGTGTACTTTTTTTTAAACCGAAATTCAGCAATTTTGGCATTTTTTGGAAATTTTATGCGTCGTCTCCCAATATTCCGAAATTCCAATCTTTTTTGTACACTTTTGACTTGCCTCGCATTGTATTTATCATTTTCGATGGGTTTTATCGGTCTTACTCGGTAGTTGGCGACTTCTTCTAAATTGGCCGAACAAGGCCAAAAAAGGCAACTTTTCGGTGTGAAACCGGCCCTAAAACGGCGCCGAGCCGAACTCGGAACGGAAAGCTGCTCTGAGGGGATCAGATCGGAACGGCAATCTATTCGGGGGTGCCGCTGCATCTCTAATATGGAGCACACAAGGGGAGCTAAAGCCATGCACTATGGCGCAGTTCTTTAGTCCCCTCTGTTGGTGCCATCATGGGAATTTTGTTTTGCTAAGGTAACACATCGCTGGTTTAACCGTACGTTTCTGCCTTCCTTTCAATTTAAGATCGGAAAGGGTTAATGTTGAAATACAGGATGTAATTTTGTAGCTTGAGACATAGAAACGATCGAATAGTTAAAACTGTCCTACTTTCACGGGCTTCTAAACCGCAAATTCATGTTTCTACCGTGCGTCAACTCTGAGGTGACGTAATGTAATCTTTGGACCGACCTGCTGACATGGGAACTTTGCAAGCTGAACCATTGGTACTAGTTGCCTATAGGGGGAGGGCAAAAACTTAAATAGGGCACATGTTTTTTCATGTTTTCAGCAAATTAACTACAGGGAGGCCACGCACCCTTTTAAAGGTCATTTCGATGGTTTTACCAATAAAATTTTTTTCTTTGAAAAATTGAATGCCCCCCCCCTTATTTGCAAAAGGCGATTTTGCCGTCCCCTATATCTTTGCCCCCCCCCCCGCCCCTATAGGCAACTAGTACCGAACTATCTTCTACCGCAAAATAAAAATGCAGAGGCCAGCAAGTTGGCCAAGTTTCCCGGTGCAAGTCTGGTCCGGCCTGCAAGGCGCTGCGCCAATTTCGAACACCGAGCATCTGTTGCAGCAAACTGTTTCTGTCGAGACAACTGGAAGCAGTTCTCCTCGGATTTCAAGACCGTTGGTACGCGTTATGGTCAATGTCTGCGGTTCGCCACCGTTGATTCGAGCTGGTACGCCGCCAATAGAGTGTGCTACGCCACTGCCCCAGGGGCTTACCTGGCCGCAGAGTACTCTAGTGAGAAGCACAAGTTCATCGACGACTACGGTCGTAGCATGTGGGATAAGCGCGGCACACCGACCTACTTCGTCGGGTTGAGCTATCAGAGCTCCCTAGACGGCTATGCATGGCAGCAGTCAAAAGGACAACAGTTAGTGCAGGTACCCTATTTCCTCTAAACAAAAATCCCCCCCCCCCCTCCCTATGTAATCGACTTCTGGATTGGGGATCTGTTAGGAGGGGAGGTCCTTTGGAGAAGAAAATTTTATAGACAGTTACCAAATATTTTGTTCAGTAGTATCCATTTTGTCAGCTCTAAACATTTTGGTCTGTGACTATAAGCCAATAGGTTAGTAAAGTGTTCGTAATCTGCCTAGGCTTAGCTTGCCAAAAAAGATTGATTGAAAATGATATGATCGCACAAGCAGAAAATCGGCCCAGGCATTGTAGTGCTAATTCGTCCCCGGCCCCGAGGGGAGGGGGAACCAAGGGACTCAAGGGACGACCCGATCCTGCTTGCGATGGATCTCCCTCCCCAGTTCCGGAACCTTTTTTTCAGGGTTGTAACTCGTAAAAGGTTACCGCTTCCGAAGTCAGAGACACCAGTGGCTTCAAATCTAGGATGGACAGCAAACGATGGACGCAAATTCTTCTTTCTGGTAAAATCTGGTAGAACACCAAATAAACAATTTTACTTACCTTATTTGTGAAACCTTGTAATGCTGCAATAAAAACCTCGCTTCAATACAATGCTTACCAAATTGAGCTGCTGTTCTTGAAGTTTATCGTTTAGCTCGAGCCAAACGACTACACAGCCTGGGGCATTGGTTTTCCCAATAATTCTGGCGGCAAAAACTGTGTGAAGGTTGTTCAAAACGGCTCCTCCACGGTATGGCAGAACGTGAACTGCTACACATGAGCGGCACGCTACTTCTGACAGGTGAACGCCTGCGACACGGACAACTACTGCGAGGATACGGACTGATTGTCCATGTCGAGTCATTTACATTTACCCTCGTCATACTTGGCGAGCGCCAGATATAACGAAATATACGTAATCATGAACGATAAAGGGAATAAATAAATGATGCATCTCAGCAGGATGATGCCATCAGTTATTGAGTTCTTCTTATCCGTCAAGAAGCATCCCCATCCAAAGACAACGGAAACACCGACAAAGGTTTGTCAACAGGACGAGAGAGCCTTCTCCCAGCAGTTTTGCGCTCCGGACATGCTCCACCTTGAATCACTGGCAACGGCAGCATTCCCGTTCATTAATATCGAATGAGCGAATATTATATTTACTTCGGTTTTCCAGTTCATTTCAGCAGCAGGGTTTTGGCGGAACTGGGGCGCTGATCGGCACCGGGACACCAACCCCCGGGTTCCGGGACCGGGACCGCCCAACCCTGTCCAGCAGGTTAGTGACTTAGAGGTAGACGGCCGTACCGTATTCCGTACCGTACCGTTCTGCGTACCGTATTCTACGGTACGGAGTACGGTACGGCTAATGGTCAGTACGGTTTTCAGTACCGTACAATTACGGTGCTGCGTACGGTACGGCAGGACCCCACTACCTCGACGCATTCCGTACCGTACTTCAGGCCTAAAAATGCCTAATTCTAGCCGAAATTGAGCAAATTTTGGGCATCTTTAACCAAAATACGAGAAGTTTCGTCAAGAACGACGGGTATGACTGAACTGGTCTTGCTTCAGCTGAACCAAGCTAAATCTTGAATTCATTTAAGGTTGGCTCCAGTTCAGTTCCAGAACTGGCCAACTCGGTCGAACTATCCGGCTGATGTGTTCTTCTTCGCCCTCTTCCCAATTAGCGTTGCGGTACCTCATGTTACTTCCACCCTCCGTTAGGCCGAATGTACCCCCAAAATTGTTTTACTTTGGCAAGGTCTTTGAGTCGAGGCTCAAGCGGTCGGGAAGAGTAACGACCATATTCGCGGGCCTCCGTAAATTCCATGAAGTGCATGAGAAATACATGCGGAATAACATCAACAGATTGATAACATGTTCAAGCGGCTTTTCGCGTGCGATGCGCGTCTATCTTCGGAAGGCGAAAGAGCGACTGTCTGATTCATCGATTATCGCCTCGCTGGTAGCATTCAATATCGTTTGGCAGCAACAAGTTTTTGCTAGTCGATGGATTATTTCCCTTGCTTGTTCATTTTTGTTGGTTACTACGGGATGGTTTTGCAAAGTTGTTATTTGTACTCTTCGCCCTGTGGTAGTGTTTCGCTTTTTCTAAACAAAACATCGTTGCGTCCAATAATTACGCTGACATCGACTGCCGCGGGTCATAGAGCTTGCTTAATCACAGTGTTTTTGGGAAAAGACTCCGATGAAAAGTAAGTAAGAATGTTTGGCCCCAAAAATTGTCCAAGCATCTAAAAACTGTGGCTAGAACTTCTCCTGCGCAAAGAATTATCCACTTGTGGCCGAGAAAGATTCGCCATATAACGATTTTGGCTTCTACGTCCTTGCTTTATTCGCCACGTTCTAGGCTTGTTGGAGTAGACCTGATCATGTCGCGAGCAGTGGTTTGTACGCTTACAATACTGGTGTTCCTTGCGTCCCCGCCGGTCGTTGGAAGAGGCGTACGACTCGTGGACGTCGGCACATCAACTCCACCGAATGGGTTTCGAGGCGAAGGTAGGTCAGCTATCGAAATGACTTTCGGGAGTACCTTGGAATAGGAGACGTCTCAATCCTTTGGCTTTTGAGAGATTTATTCTGAAGAAGCGTAGTTAGGGGCTTGCGCCTCGGAATCGGTCAATGGTCAGAACGGTATGGTCCAGGACAGGCGAGGCAGAATTGGGCCAACCCTGAAGCGACTAGTTAATTTAATTTCTGTATAGACCGCTAAACTTAGGCCTTTGCGGCCACATCCAGGGTTCACCCCAGTCCAATTTCTCTCTGACAAAATCCGAGCTCTTATAGTCCAATCCTCGTCCGATGGGAGCGTAGCTAGAGTGTGGAAGTAAACGACGATAGCTACGTCCTTACTCTGTCCCCTATCTGTGACTTAGGCATTTTGCGAAAATCTACGGTTATATAGTCAGCTTAGAGGATTCATTTCAGTGGGACGAATCTTCAACGACGATCAGCAGTGTGCATGTCAGTGCGGAGCCAAATGCACGCGGGCAAAGCTAGACCTGATCGATGGCGAGGTCTTCTACTGTCCCGGGACACCGTACGCCCCGTCACTCGGACCCATCGCCGGAAGTGGAATTAGCTGGAAGAAGAAAGTTGGTGAGATTCTGGTGGTCTTAGTGTTGCTTTGCTTGTTATGTTGCTGCTTTCTTCGATGTAAGTTCAGTGTATAATAAAGCGACGTGGTATCTGACCACGGCCAACGACATGGTACGAGTAAGTTAACGCCTGCAGCGGAAAGCCGTGCACCCTCTAAGATTTCCAATGGGACCGGACCTGGGTCGAGTTCTTCAAAGAAGAGCCTGGCCTTCTTGTGGCTTCTGTCCTCGCCATTACTGTTTCGCTTTTTATTCATTAAGTCGTAACTGGATGAATGCCGAAGCCAAACGCTCCCCTACCGATAGTTTGTTTTACGCGAAACAAAGCCCACCTGGCAGAATACAGTGTATGTACCGCCCAAGCTAGACATTTCGCCTTTAGCGAATAAAGGTAATAGGGCTGGGGACCCCTTGGGTCGGGGATCGGTTGCGATTCCGACCGATTCCAATAGTTTAGAATCGATCCAGATTCCGAGTCCAGTCCTCCAAGAAGCACCGAGTTCCGATTCCAATTTTTCTCCAGCCCTAAACGGTGAGCCCTCCCGGACGGATGTGTAGATCCCCTCCCTGATTTTGTGTGACTTCTTGAGGCTTGCGCATTCGCATCAAGGATACATCAGCAGCTTTACAGTTACGGTTTTAGCGCCGCTTTGGCGAGTTCATTTTCATCACGCGTTTCTGCCCACGTCCTAAACTGCGTTCTTTTATATGCCGCGATGGAAAGCCCGTAGAACACTTGCGAATTTCATTATCAACAACCGTTGGAATGACATTACCGGCACGCAAATAAACCTAATTGAATGGGCCGTGCGTGCCTTTCCTAATTGCCCGTAGAAACGCGCAGGTGGCACGCAATCGGCGCTAGCGGGGCAACTGTTTATGGTCTCTGCGCGGTGGGCTTCGTAGCTCTAGGTTTCTTATTTTCTTGCTTTTGATATTTCACCTGTTTCTCGCACAACGTCAACGCCGACTTCCATACGTCCGCGTTGAAAATGGGCTTCTGGGTGTCACCCACCCGAACAATATTACGAACTTAATCGTTTATCCTATACTTTGCAAATGCCCCCTCCCCCGTACCGCACTCCGTACCGTACTGACCCCCCCCCCCGTACCGTATAATACGGTACGGAATACAACGGGCGTAGCATGGCCGTACCTTACTGCCGTACTAGTGCATTTTTAGCCAGAAAACCATGCCGTATCGTACTCAGTACTGGACGTGACCCCCGTACCGTACTCCGTACCTGTTGCAGATCTTTCGGATCGCAACATGGCAGCCTAAGAAGGCCAAAAGTACACGCCAAAAGGGTGATCAAGAATGTGATCCCATTTGGCCTTCATCGGCCCGTAAGGGCGGAAATGTCCTTGGGCGAGGAAAGGAGATCCCTTTTTTCCTCGCGCACCAAGGGAAACGCCCAAACGGAGGGAAGGGATGCAACGCTCCCTCCGGGCTCTGCAGATAACTTGGGCGAATTCCACCGCCCACAACCGGTACCAGCCGGCACGGCCACGCCCGAATACGTGCCGGGCCGGCATAAACTACACCCAGGCCGCCCCTATATAAGGCCTGCGGTTTCCTTCAACAACATTCACGGCCTGCACCGATACCACCGGTGCGTTCGACGACTTCAGCGCTCTCTCGACCAGCCGACCCTACCTTGTCGGCCCTCAACGACCCCCTCGGGTCCGGAATAGCCCCTGGCCTACCTGCCAGCGGCTTCCTTGCCTCGGCTTGAAGCCAGGTGAGCTTGTCACTTGCCTCTTTTTCCACCTATCCCGCATTTATTTGATTGTGTTCGGTTCAATAAACTCTCTTTATTGACTCCTGTGTCCCCTTTGAGGTTGAGGCTTCGGGTGAGGTTTCCGTCTGCCGTCCTAACAGATCTTTCTTTCTGTGACGGTTCCCAGGACGGCCCTTGTTTCCTCGCATTGCTTTGGGAATCTGCCACAGTACCGTACAATACGGTACGTAGTACGGTACGGACGGAATACGGTACGATCGGTAAAGTATACCTTATCCTACCAGAGCCTGGTTTCCTCAGTACCGAGCCGATTCCGATACCCAAATTCAAATCGATTCCGGTACCCATCTCGCCCAGCTTTGCTGCATACGGACCCTTGGCTTGGAAGACCGTAGCCAAAAGCGGCAAGCCTGCTAGTAGGGACGGTTGCATGAGCGGGCCAGCGTGCTAGCCACCTTCTACATCAGCCCCACCATTAAGCGTCGTTCACGGTCGGTACTCGATGCCGAAGACCGACTTCGGAATGCCTGTAAAGTGTGCAGTGCCATAAGAACCATGATGCCGTTTCAGTGTCGAGACCCTTTCGTTCGGAAGCTTATTCCTAACGTCGTTCTTTTTGCTGGGGTCATGCGCCACAGAACCATGCCCGATACACGTAGTGCAGATGCATGGGCTAAGGAGGAAAGATTTGGTGGTTCACGAGTTCTCGACCAAGAAAGTAGTTCTTTTGCTTACGTTGGCATACGATGAATTGGCAGTGTGCCTTTGTGGTGTTCTAAAAGCTGACAAGCGTGATGAATGGAGGAAATGCTGAAAATTATTTGGGACCACTTATTGGTTCGTAAGCTAGAACAAACGTATATTTCCGGGTTTGTATGAAAAGAATCCGGGAAAAACGTGTCGAAGCCCTGACGGTCAGGTCTCTCAACTCCAAAACCGGGATTCAGGGCCTGGCGCGTCAAATTCAGGGGGTAAATCAGGGGTATTTTTTCTGCTTTGTTTTCCAGGCATTTCAAGATTTACTGGCGCTCCAAAAAAGCACCTTCCAAATGCCTCTTTGGGCTTTGCGCCAGGAAAGCTTCGCCCGAAAAATTCCGCCATTGCAGGCGGAATTTTTACAAATAAAACGTGATTTCCGAAGGAAATTGCGTTTTAGCCCGCCGCAGACGAAGCCAACGACTTATTTCAGTGGAACAATGGGCTTTCTACACGAAAAAACTCGGTACTATTGCAAAAATATGACCCTATACCACCTGAATTTGCCTATAAAAATCAGGGGCAAAAAGCCAAATTCGGGGGGNCGGGCCAGCGTGCTAGCCACCTTCTACATCAGCCCCACCATAAAGCGTCGTTCACGGTCGGTACTCGATGCCGAAGACCGACTTCGGAATGCCTGTAAAGTGTGCAGTGCCATAAGAACCATGACGCCGTTTCCGTGTCGAGACCTTTTCGTTCGGAAGCTTATTCCTAACGTCGTTTTTTTGCTGGGGTCATGCGCCACAGAACCATGCCCGACACACGTAGTACAGATGCATGGGCTAAGGAGGAAAGATTTGGTGGTTCACGAGTTCTCGACCAAGAAAGTAGTTATTTTTGCTTACGTTGGCATAAGATGAATTGGCAGTGTGCCTTTGTGGTGTTCTAAAAGCTGACAAGCGTGATGAATGGAGGAAATGATGAAAATTATTAGGGACCACTTATTGGTTCGTAAGCTATAACAAACGTATATTTCCGGGTTTGTATGAAAAGAATCCGGGAAAAACGTGTCGAAGCCCTGGCGGTCAGGCCTCTCAACTCCAAAACCGCAAAACCGGGATTCAGGGCCTGGCGTGTCAAATTCAGGGGGTAAATCAGGGGTATTTTTTCTGCTTTGTTTTCCAGGCATTTTAAGATTCACTGGCGCTCCAAAAAAGCACCTTCCAAATGCCTCTTTGAGCTTTGCGCCAGGAAAGCTTCGCCCGAAAAATTCCGCCGTTGCAGGCGGAATTTTTACAAATAACACGTGATTTCCGAAGGAAATTGCGTTTTAGCCCGCCGCAAACGAAGCCAACGACTTATTTCAGTGGAACAATGGGCTTTCTACACGAAAAAAACTCAGTACTACTGCAAAAATGCGACCCTATACCCCTTGAATTTGCCTATAAAAATCAGGGGCAAAAAGCCAAATTCAGGGGGTACCCCCTGAATTCGGGGGGGGGGTGAGACCCCTGCTGGCGGTCATATAATTTCGAGCATTAAAGCCACCTTCCTTCGGCGTGGAGCAAGGTGGTCGAACTTCGCTGAAAAATAAATGGCTATCTCTCTGCGATTTAGCTCTGAAGTCATGGGCTCGTCGGCGAGCAAAGAGGAGGAGAAGCAGAATGTGACCGGCATGCGACTGAACGACAACCGCCCGCTCTACAGGCTGGCGAACATGCACGGCAACGGAGAGCTGATTCCGTGGATGCGCTACGCGATGAACACCGGCGACTTCTCGCTCATCGACGGCTACATCGAGGCTAAGATCAAGAACAACATGTACAACGGCGGGAAGGGCAAGCTGGAGTCGATCGCGGAGCTCGTAAAGCGCCGGAACAAGGAGCGCAACGAGCGACTCGGAGCGTTCAGCCGCAAGAAGGGAAAGGGCAAGAGCGGGCCGAACATCCTCGACGACTTCAACCAGGAGAACAACCAGGGCGACCTGAAGAAGGGTAAGCACCGACTCAGGATCTATGCTCCTACGGCTGGGTTAATGAGATCCGTGGTACGAAGCAAAAGCAGGGCACAGGTAGCGTACTATTATCGGCCAAAAAATGTTCGTTGATAAGGCCGGGTCATGACCTCCTACTGGAGAAACCGATTTGGGCACGCGAGCTAGTGTCGGATCAGCTTACCGGCGCTAAGAGGCGATCCGAATCCGAAGGATGCAAGCTTACCTGAATAGGTGTGATACGTCGTTTGGCACCCTAAACGTGTCTAACTAAGATGATACGATTGTTCGAAATTGTTAAACCTGTCCGGCCATCCGGTCCTGTGTCCGGAACCCATGCACGTGATCCGCCCAGGCATAGAGACTCTATGAACTAAGTGGGTCGGTATGGCCAGCGTAGGCTAGTTGCTGCATTCAATGGCTCTACAATGCTCTAAGTGACGACACAGGGACCGAGTCCACGTAGCCTAAAGATACATTTATTCGTTTAGCACTAAAGCTGCTTGATGGAGGAAAGAGCGGAAAAGGCGAGTCGAAGTACCGAGAGATCGTGTGGAAGCTCGAAGAAAGAGGTGGGTCCTTTACATTAATGCCAAGTCTGTCCATTCGCGTACTTACTAGGCGAGATGGGCGAAAACCTCGTCGGCGTATGCCTCATGCAAGGCGGTGCGGTGCACAATGCGCTCGCTCAACGGCTCATGGAAGCCTACCCGAAGCTTGTCAACGACGTCTTCATCTCCGAGGACTACTATGGTGAGCGATACAAAGAACACCAAACAAGGACCAAGAACAACTTTTCAAGTTCGCAGGATCATCGGAATGTTATGACCTGGACCTGGGGTCACTGTTTGTGCTGTGTAAATTTTGAGTTGGAGAGGTTCACAAAGTCTGGTGTTCGCATAGTTCTCAAAAGCGTGGGCCTTTAGGCCTCTCCCCGCTTCACCAAGCAATCGTCAACGAAGACCCACGAATGGTCGCGTTCCTGCTGAAGAAAGGCGCCGATGTTAACCAACGCTGCTACGGAGCCTTCTTCTGCCCGGACGATCAGAAGGGCAGTCGTACCGATTCGCTGGAGCACGAATACGTGGAGCTGAGTCTCAAAACCGAGTACAAAGGGTAATGCTAGAAGCACAAAGTTGGCGTTGTCGTATCCTGGCCGTTTTAGTCGAATGTACTTTGGCGAATACCCACTGTCGTTCGCAGCGTGCATTCAGCAGTTCGACTGCTACCGTCTTCTGCGTGTCAAGCAAGGGAATCCGAATCTGCAGGACACTAACGGGAACACGGTGCTTCATATGGTCGTGATTCACGAGAAGCTGGTAGGTACACGGAAGTATCTGGACGTTTAGAACTTTGTTGATAGTGAACGGTACTAGCGTCACACCATGAAGTGCCGCATGCCAAACAGGTGCATCACTGTAGTAATGTGCTAGGCAACAGAGTTGAGCGAGACTTTTCTAAATATCCAGACCGAGACTTAGACCTTAAGTACCGAAACGACCGAGATCGAGACTAGAGGGAATTACGAACTCTTTGCTGACGGCGATGTCTGTTCTAGGCGTCAACATCAGAAACTTGCAGAAAACTTCCAGGATCGAGCAAAAGCGTACGACATTTTTGGGTTAGCTTCCAGCGTCGGCAAAAACTGGAGTAATTTTTTTGGTTTCTTAGAGCTTTAAGTGCTGTTTGGCTAAATTTTCCGGATACCGAACCAGAGACCCCCAACTGTGCCGCTTAGACAGCGGCCTATGATCAGTATTCGTTCTGCAATTAAGCTGCCTACTCTGCTTGTAGGACATGTTGAAATACGCGTACAAGGACGGCGCAAAGTTGCAGATCATGAACAAGCAGAATCTCACACCGCTCACCCTCGCTGCTAAGCTCGCTAAGAAAACGGTACGCAAATCACGCTTGGTTAGAAAAGCCTAGTTCGTTATTCATTTAGATGTTCGAAGAGATCCTCAAACTGGAAAGTAACGTCGTCTGGAACTACGGAGACGCGTCGAGCATCTCCTATCCGCTGGCGAAGATCGACACCATAAACCAGGAAACCGGACAGCTCAACGAAGACTCAGCTCTCTCACTGGTGGTATATGGAGTACGTACTTTGGGATTACTATGCGAGAAGCTGAGAGTCACTTTGAAGAATGAACCTTGCAAATTTAGCACACGGAAGAGCACTTGGACCTTTTGGACGGTCTCCTCGAGGACCTGCTGCAAGCAAAGTGGGACGCATTCGGAAAGCGAAAGTGAGCATTTTAAGAAACTGTGCAGGTATGATCACCATGGTTTAGCTGGATCAAATCCTTCTCGGCATTCGTCTTTTACTACATCGTGTTCTTCACGGCGTTCATGAACCGACCGTTCTCGATGACGACGCATGTAAGCGAGCAGCATTTTTGGAAACATAATTTGTCAAAAAGACCGCATCCACAGATTCTTTTTACGATTTACATCTCGGTCAATTTTTATGTTCGTGGGCTTAGCACGCGCACGGACATAACATCGAATATCATTCATTGCCTGAAAACCGTATCGCTTTTATCCAGTAAAAGACGGTTCTGGATGATATAGCGGTGAAACTCATAGGTACTCAGCGACGGCTTCATCCTCCCCGACGGCAACATGAGCTGGGCGAAGTCGGTACGGCACAACTGTACCAACGGATTCACGTGTCCCATACGATGCGCAAAGCATCCCTGTAATCTTCTCAACGACAACACCAAGTCAGAATGTCCCTGCAAGCGGCTCCGACAGCGGCAACAACTCTTGGTTCCAGAAAGACTCTTGCCACTTGTGGTGGTATGGGGATTACCAAGTAATGGACGCGGCAGCGCAGTCGCAGTGGCAAGGAACGGTAGGCAGTACGGAAAATTAGGCTGTTACGGTCAGGTAAATGATGGTGCATTATGTGATGTCTGTTCAGATTCGCTTGATATGCGAGCCGGCCATCGTGGCGATGGTCGTCATTCAGTTGGTCATCGAGGTGTGGGACATCCACAACATCGGCATCACTCGTTGGTGGCAAGTGCTGGTGAGTTCGCTACTTCCGTACCGTTTTTTAGGGGATCGGAGTACGGCACGGCTTAAAAACGACGCCGTACCGTGTCATTTTTAGTGCAGAACGGCACGAAAAACTGACATGGAACGGCGTAAGAAACGACGAGGGGTGGTACGGGGTCGTATTCCGTTCCGTACTGGTACGGAACGGAGAACGGTATGGGTGGGGAATGTCGAAGCCTCTTATAAAGTACGGACAGAGACTTGACGGTACGGATGCCCAACGTGGCCACGGCTATCGGCAAATTCGGTACAGTGGTAAGCATGCAGAACAGAACTGCGCGCAGTTCGTTGCACGTGTTGAAGCACATAACGACTGCTACGGAACAACGAAGATGGACGTTCTGGGGAAATTGTCCGCTATCGTTTCCGTTCCGATCTGCCACTGCAATTTATTCCGTTCCCATTCACGTTACATTTTCAAATGTCATATTCCACCTGTTCCGTTATGCCCCGTACCATAACAGCGGACAACGCGGAAAAGACACAACAGACGCTTGTAGCAACATTACCGCCGAACATGATTTCAGAAATCCTTCCCGTCCAAGATTCTCTACAAGACCTCCCTGCTGCTGATTATGTCGATTGTGCCGATTCGTTTCGCCTGCGGCTTTGGCGAGATAGGGCTGCTGTTCGACAACATGCTCTCCATGATCTCCGTCATCATGACCACGACGCACTTCCTGTTCTATCTTCGCGCCATGCGCTTCGTCGGACCGTTCATCTTGATGGTCTACAAGATCATCGCACAGTAGGTTTAGGGACTTGATGAAACCGCAGATCCAGAGCGAGAAGCTCATCGGATACAGCCATCTAGCAGCATTGCCTAAAGATCGGCACCCGTGCCGTATTACGGGCCATACCGTATTACGGCCCGAACTGGACCGTACTGGCCTTGTTACGGTACGCCAGTACGGTGCGGGCGGGGTTTGCCGATCTTTAGCATTGTCCACTATGTCTTCTACAGCTTAGTAAGAATGACGGCACACATGCACGTCCAAAACATAGCGTGATGAATGCATTTTCCTCAAAGTCCAATCGTCCCATGGCTGCAGTTTAAATCAAACCCGACCGTATCGCAGCATTACAGGCGAGGGAAGGGGAAAAAAGGGACTGTAACGCTTACGTATTTTCTGAACCTGCCAGGGGACCAGAGCTTTAGTTTACGGCGAGGCTAATGCGACGAAACACAAATTTTAGGGACATGTTCCGCTTCATGCTCATCTACGTGATATTCGTCATGGGCTTCTCGCAAGGTCTGCATTTGACACTGGATTAACACTCATTTGGATCGCACTTTTTCATGCATTTGACACTTTAGCATTCTACGTGATTTTTGGGTCGTGCCAGAGTATTTGCGACGCAAGGGCTGCAAGGGCACCAAAGGATGGAGGACTGCGACCGGGAGAGGAGTCGATCGACGACGTCTGCATAAAGAACATCATGTCTACGCCGCTTGAGTCCGTCGTGCGCGTCTTCATCATGACCATCAACGAGTTCACGACGCTCTACCGAAACCTGAACAACTGCGGGCAGTACCGCGGCCAACAGGTGGAAGAGGGACGCTTCATGTCGAACCTGGGAAAGGTCCTCTTCATCGTCTTCGAGTGCATCGTCTCCCTTATGCAGTTCAATCTGCTGATCGCGATGATGACGCGCACCTACGAGATGATCTA
>JNEY01000328.1:52464-62518 GCA_020875895.1 Aphelenchus avenae
TGCTGCGATGACTGGGGAACGAATCCGAAGACTTCGACCTCGAAGATCTCGATTGCGACAAGCGGCCGATCAGCGAATGAGGCGGCAACACAGTGCGCCAGCGAATCTCAGCAGCCGCGTTGCCGAGCTCGCTCGAAGGCGTGAGCACCGAGACGGGGAACTCCACGGTGCCATTCGTACCGTTGGTTCGAGCAACTAAAACGTTTGGTTCGAACGCTTCGGTATCTCATTCCTACCCGGAGACCCAGGCGCGGTGGTGGGTGCGATAGTCATGTCGTCGTCGACGACGCCTTCGACCATCGCTCGATGCTCTTCGTCGATCATCTGCAGCGCGGCCATGTACTTGTTCTCCATGCGTATTTGCAGCAGCGAGACGCACATGGAGACCATCGCAAGGCCGACAATGAAGAAGATATAGAAGCCTAGAACCACGGACGACGTACAAATTCTTCAAAGTGTACTCGGCACTCTGAAGAATTCCGTAAGTTATTCATGCTCGTTGGAACCACACTGGATACGGCAAAATCCAAGGGCTAGAATGCTCGAAAAATCGGTTAGGTATCTGCTGTTAAGATCGATTTTGCTCTTCTATGCATCGGACGGGTCCCTACAGCCCATAATGGTTTGAGCAAGTATAGCTTTGCTTGGGGCGGATGCATGCGAACCGAATAATCTTTCAGACTTACAAACGGCAAAGTGTGGATGCTCGGGCATCTCGTCGCCAAGCCCGATCGTGGACATCGATATGAACAGGTAGTAGAAGGCGGTGAACCAGTCCCAGTCCTCCCAAAGGTTGATGATCACCGAGCAGGCGGCTATATAAGTGAAGACAATCATGACCGCTAGATAGAGTGGGAAGGTCTCGAAGGCGTCTGTGTCGATGTCGCTTTCTACCTTCAAATATGTCCTTTTTGATAGCTTTCAGAGACAGCGCATACCTCGACTATTTCCTCCGTCGTCTGCGGCATTAAGCTCTGAGAGCCATCGCAGGTCTTCGTGATGTGAATGTGTTCGATGTGCAGTCGTTTTCGGATTCGTTTTGCCCTCTTCTTGATCTTTCTGAGCTGGTAGAATGAGAAAACAGAATGGAAGATGGACCTACGCTCTTGCCATCTCCCACACGGATCGAACGCTGACGAAGAGCACCTTCCCCATCGAGTTCAGCACCGCTAGCATTAGCGGGATTCCGACAAGAGCGTACATAATGGTAGCGACTCGACCTTCAAACGTCCGGCACGCAAGGTTTCCGTATCCTAAACGCCACTTGACTCTTTGTGGATGATCCTGCCGACCTACCGATGGTAGTGCTCAGTGAGAGAGCGAAGAACACCGAGTTCCAGAAGTCCCACTTCCAGATCTCCTTGCCATCCTTCGGCTCCAAGCCCACTTCTCGGTCGTAGGATTGCAGCAGACGGTGAATCACTTCCGCGCATCCCCCGTTGCCGAGCTGTTCGTGAACGTGCGTCTCATTGGCTTCCGAAGGCAGCGACGGCTCATAGAGACAGTGCTCCTTCTTGAAGGCGAACTTGATCATCTCATAGTAGCGCAGGTGACGGTCTTGGAAGGACTAAAGCATTATAATACGGTAGTGCAATTTCTACACAGCGCTGCATCAAAAAATCAGTTACGACTTAAATTCTTTACAAAAAGCGTATTTGCGTCGAGCAGACAAGATCCACATCTTCGCATAAGTATCACCTTTTAAACTGCTCTTCATGCCTACGTGCGTCGTTTCTCTGCATACCCACTTGTTTACGCGTACAGCGTCAGCGGCCGTTAAGCGTCTCCAAGCCTCTGAGAGGTTTCGTCACCGGTTAGGAACGATGCAGGAAAGGAAAAATGCTAGGAGACACGAAGACGACTCGATACGCAGAAGAGCACAAAGTCTTGGGCGTCTAGCGGATGGATGGACCCCACGCTGGTCGCCGGTTGGTGGAAAGCGGCCGGTATATAAGTGGGGTGTACTTTTCAGGATACGGCGCCGGTCCGCCGTGGGTGGGTTAACGTTACTAGCGAAAGTTCCATCCATCCACATGGTGTGGCTACACCAATTGACCGGCCTACTTTTTTACAAGTTTATTTATTTTTACTGTCTTTGCATTTTGCCGTTTAGCTCAGTGTTGTCCCAAAACATCGGGTCAGTGATGAGCGTACTACATACTTCCCAATGCATGCGAACTAGCAGCGAGCGTGCGTGTTGATGAGGACCGGCTTTTGAGGGTGCGCGGTCCGAACTTTTTCCGATATCGTGCGTGCCCACACAGTTCATTAGGTTCCACTGTCGTTTTTAACTGTCTTTTGTCGTTAGGCCGGGCTAATGCATGCCACTATTCGAGTGAACTTATGAAAAGCTGAATTCAAAGCTCTTTAA
Organism: Aphelenchus avenae; assembly: GCA_020875895.1. Taxonomy (NCBI): domain Eukaryota; kingdom Metazoa; phylum Nematoda; class Chromadorea; order Rhabditida; family Aphelenchidae; genus Aphelenchus; species Aphelenchus avenae. Next base: position 54,836 of record JNEY01000328.1, read on the forward strand.
GACGAGCATACCTTGATCAACTTCTCAGCTCGGTCCTTCTCCGCCGGGGCCTCGAGATAGAAGAACAGTAGACCGCCGAGCAATGAGTATACCATCAGCAGGAAGAGTAGCATGCCATGCTTGAGTCCAAGCCGGTTATACAGAAACTTGAGCACCCTCCAGACGTAAGAAGCCTTCGTTTCCGTGGGACGCTGTCTAAACATGGCGACGTCTCGCGTACGAACAAAGAAGCCTTTTTAAAATGTCCTCGATAACCTTTATTGACAAGTCGAGTCGTGTTGACATCGTGGTTTTCCCGAGAAGAATGCGGGTTTATTTAGGGAGGAAAAATCGAACGACCAATAATTTGACAAATTTAGGTGTTTTAGGAATCTCTTCGTTCGAGACACCATTTTCTAGGTCGGACGAAAGGTCCACAGGCGTGCAAAAATACTGGCTGTACGCGTAGCTGCATGTGTATTTTTGGGTACGGCAAGCCCAGTGGTCATTCATGGCCGTACACAGTGTACAGAACGACTAGAAGAATTCCTTCATAGCTGTGTAAACCTCGGACTGGTACTCCGAGCTTATGTGGGGTACAACTAGATGCAACAATTCTCGCCGATCCGTGCTCACGCTTAGTGAAAATTTAGTTGCAAGGCTGGTTGCAAGGACGTTTGACTTACTTGATCTCCTCCTTGATGGTCTGCTGGCTCTCCAGGAACTCCGGTATGAGCGTAATCGGAGCCTCTTTGGCAGGTTCCGTGGTGAATTCTTCCGACATTCCCTTCTCGGAATCATTCTTCGAAAACGCTTTTGACAATCGACTGGGAAGGTTGAACTGGAAGAAGGACGATGAGGTAGACGGCGAGAACGGCTCCGGCGTGCTCGTCGCGCCATCGAAGCCTGAGGAAGGTACGTTGGAGGTAGGCGTAAGCGTAGAGACCCGGTACTTTTTGCGCACGTAGCGCTCAAGGACTTTGAGCGCGTCCTTGTTCTGACCGCTCTCCATGCCTAAATGTCGAGGCTATGGGGAAGAACAGTTTCCTCGACACTGGCAAAGCGACCGATAATTACAGTTTACAAACAAGTAAACAAACGATCGATGCAGCTTATAAGTGGGGGCGAGCAAAAAGAGCAACGTGTTTACGTCTATGGCGGTCGAGCATACGAGCCAATGCGCGTCAGTACAGTGTTGCGAACGCTTCCGTTGTCAAAAACTTTGCTGCTTGCGTCAAATGGAAAAGGAACTATGCCTACGCCTTCGTATCCATTTAGCTGCAGAAAAATGGTGCCAAATATTTCAAAGCAGACGAAAATGACCCTTCCTTCAGTTCATCCATCAACCGTACTCCAGTGCTATGAGGATCGGTTACGTAGTTAATCTACAGGCTTACTGTCAGATGGAGAAGTATTTCTTCCAGGCGCTAGGACGATTATTTCCTTGCAGAATGCAATGCGGAACCTGAACATACCGTATTGGTTCTAATATAAGACGATGTCTTCTATTTCTCGATGGTCGAATTTGCGAGGCTTTCGTGAAAGTAGTAAAGGGTCCCCCCCATGGATTCAGCAAAATTTTTCGAAATTTTGGTGACAAAAGGTTCTCGTCTGGAATGAATAGTTATGGCCTAAAACGTGTTCTGAACATATCTCTGTGACAAGCCAACTTTGAAATTTTTGGCGCTCGTCTTCTATTAGGGCTCGTCTTATATTAGGACTCGTCTTCTATTAGAGCTTTTACGGTACGTATCCCTCTTTAGCCGCCTCAAGGGACCTCAAATTAGGAACGTAAAAAGACGTCATTGCACGTCGATTCTGACCTTCGGGTTTTGTCGGTTAGAAAAACTGGGTGCATGTGGGACGCGAAACCGCTTAGACCATGAAGGCTGGAAGCATTTCACTGCAAGAGGTCGAAGAGCTGCAAAAAAGTTAATGACTCCGCGTCTTCGTGCGCGAAAGACAATGTGCGCGTATAGTTTAGCAAACACATTCGAGTGCGTCAAAGGTCTCTCGCGGTGTTTGCGAACCGAAACTTGTCGAAGTCCTTGCGCAATGCGGACGTACCGATTAACCGAAGTGGTAAAGCCGCGCATAAATCCCCCTAAAGAGTGTGGGATGCTTGTAGTGAGTCATCTGCATCTTGATAAACTTAAGCGACAACAAAGGGGCCCAAGTTCTCAAGCCGAATGAAGGGGGGTCTAGAAAGAGCACATGGAAACCGCAGCTTGCTCGTCATGTTTAGCGCATCGACAAACGTTAGTCTCCTCAGGTTTAAAGCGTCTTTTACAGGTAAATGCGATACGCTCAACGGTCGACGCCGCTTAATCGGATTATAGGCCACGGAGATTCCTTACTGCAGTCGAAACTAAGACGCGAACAGTTTTGCCCTTTGACAAACAGAATCTATAGAATCGATATCGAACTGATGCCAGCACGGTCGGCATGCAGCGTTCTACACTTTGGTTCGATGCGACCTTCCTGCGACGCCTACCTCGTTCACAACTGCGCGAAACTGGTTCGCGGATGCAATAGTCAACTTAAATTGGGTCGTAAAGTAGATAACTTTATGCACCAACAATGACCTTTTCGTGAATACGTCGAGTCCCAACCCATCGATGAATTCGTGTTTGTCCATTAGACCTTTTTAAGGGACTGACCTAAGCGGCGGCGAACATGTCACCAACATGCAAAACTGCTTGGTTTGTCGGAGGAGGCAAAGGTTCAAGTGCTAACATTTAACGTCTACGAAACGTTTTGTGAGAATGCAATAGTCTGGTGATGGCCGGCTCAAACGCCGTCTTGGGGCATCGTCCGGAGGGCTTAAGCCTTATGCGGAACACGTCGAGCTGAAGCGTGGTTTCGCCTTCGCAATGCTGCCGCTCTTCCTGTCCGCGTACTGCGTGGCTGAAATCATGCCAAAGTCCGTCTATCTGCTGAAGGTGCTCCTTTTCACCAGACTGTTTCACTTCAGCTATAACGACGAAGGCCTGACGCGCGCCTTCAATCTCGTCCCCGGGTCGGATTATTTCGATACACCCCGTCCTCGCCATAAGGCGCTCGGGCGAGCATCGCGTATGCGATGTAGGATGTTACCTTATGTGTATCTATACTATGCAATATCATGATGCCGTGGGCGCACGCACTTAACGAGCGGACGAAGCCAATTCTCGCAGGAATCCGCCGCCGTGCAGTCGTTGCGTTTGTACGTAGAGTACGACTACAACAAGTGGGATACAGACTATCGTCTGGGCGATTGCTTCCTTGATCTCTTCCGTGATTTCATCATGTCCATCAACGTCAGCATTCACATCAAAAGGGACCTGATGACAAAGTGCGTGTTTTAATCAAGCCTACAACTAAGCGATTCAGTGGACGCAGGTCAGCATAGCACCCAGAAAATGATGGAATGAGAAACGAATACGAGTGGTACCAGATACACGAACGTAGATATAAATTTTCTTTTTTTTCAAGCGCATCTGCTCGTTTAGGATGTCTGGATGGATAACTATATAGCTAATAAACCCACTACCCGGTATGTAAGCAATGATTTTCGCCATTTTGCTTGGCGTGCGTTGAGGGTCATAGTCCGGCCGTTACCTTTGCACAGTCGGTCTGTCTTCTACGTGCAGTAGAACATCACTGACGCTCAGGTTCTGGCTAAAAGCACAGCAAACGTAGCCGGAATCATAGACGAACTCTTTTGTCATCGAAAACAATGTCGGTTCGGGCTATGAACTGCAGCGTACGAGCTCTCTAACAATGTAAAGCATCGAGATCTGTTTGGAAATCAAGCGCTCATGCGTAATGTTGCGACGCTCTTTCACAGACGGGAACTACGAAAAAAACGCGAAGGCGGCGTAAAGGTACGCGTAACGAGCACTTTCTTAAGCCCGTACAAGTTCCTTCGTCTGGCGTCTTGCCTAACTATCGGTGTTGCTCAAAGAGCCCAGGTGAAATGCTTTCGGAAGAGGCTAGGATAGCGCTCTACGCGCTTGGCGTTCAAGTGCCGCTCTTCATCTTCCTCATCACCGTTCTAGTCTGCGTTATACGTCATATGCTACGCAATAATCCCGCATTTACGACTGGGTTCTTTGCTCTATTCCTGTGCCAAAGCGTCGTGGACATCTGCCATCTGCTGGTAAGGTTCTAGAGGCAAATGAGGCAAGGCGATGCTGTGCTATCGAAGTCGGTAAAAGTCTTAAGACCTTTAATGCCAAACCGTGGTGGCCCTCCTTGTCCAGTGTCGGTATGAATGTCGGTTAGCAGCGCTTCATTTGCCTTTTCTAGACGACGTGTTCGATGCAACTTTCGAAGGTGGAGCTACTTTTGCCAGCCGCGTTATACGACAGTCCACTGCGGCTTCAACTCGCCATCAGCCTACTTCACTACTGCCTGGGCTTCCAAGTGGTGGCACACACGTACATTGCCGTGAACCGATACACGGCCATCGTTCGTCCATTTGCTCATGAGCGGGTAATCAGACCGCTAGCCGTCGCTCGACCAACCGTTCGGATCTAGATTTGGAGACGCCGATACCTGAAGATGATTATCGCCTCTTTGTTCCTGGTACCTATCCCATGCTGTCTCCTGGACTTGATGAATCCCATTATTATGGTCACAATCGTCAATCCTGACGGAACGAAGTTCCACGAAACATCGTATTCGTCGGCGACTCTGGGACTGGTAAGTGGAGGACTTGGACGTAGGACGAACGCGATCATAAAACCATATTTGGCGATGACTTTTTTGCTTTAGTATTCAACGTGTATATCGGCCGTCTTCAACTTAGTCACTTCTATCACGAGCATCGTTCTTGAACTGCGAACGCTATTCGCGTACAAGGCGCTGAGCCAAGGTGTTAAGAAGCTCAGGAAGGATGACTACCGGTTGTTAGGTAATACTATCAGCAAGTTCTGTAGTGTTCGCGACGAGGGGGAGGTGGAGGGTCCAAATTAAGAAGAGGCGATCAGGGTTCCGTAGGCCCGCCTCTAATTGCCAGCCTTTGAACGAATTTTGCATACTTTCGGCCAAGCATACCTGAAGTGTGCTTCTAAGCACGAACACCGGGCCTAAGAGATTGTTTTTGTGCTGTATTTCTAGGGGGTTAGGGCGTGAAATACGTTAGCGAGAAATTCGCCCGAAAGAGGGAATTCTGGCTTCTACCAGATGATGACTGGAGGCAGTGTAGTCCAAATTTTTCGTACAGCCAAATACCGAACGTTCCCATTTTGAGGAAACAAGCGAAAGAGGCGAAAACGAGCAAGCTGAAACTTCTTAAGACGCAAAGTTTACAGGTCTTTAGCCCCAGGTGGCACAGCCCATATTCACCTAGAGATGACATGCATTCCGTTTCAGTGTACGCGATGTGCCAGTTCGTGGGACAGCTCTTGTTCGTGTTCTACTTCACAATCGTCATCCTTTGCACCATCTTCCCGAAGATGTACCTGCCGCCGCAGTCGAGATTCATGTACTCATTCAACACGAACATTCTCTGCTTAGCCGGGCCCGTGTGCCTGTTCCTCAGCAGGTACGTGACGCTTAATGTCGGGTCTGTCCTCGAAGCCGTTAGATCGAGTTGGACAATACATGCTGTGTACTTTTAGCAAAGTTGTGCGTGTGGAATACGCCAAGATGTATTTCTGGACTTCCGCGCGGACATCGACGACGATCTCCTTCTTCAGGTCATCCACGCACACGCATTAAGAGCCTCGCGATTTTTTTAACCCTAAATAAACAATGCTAGCGATAAAACATTTTGTCGAACCATGCGTAATACCTAGTGCTAGTCGACTCCCCATCGTGACGATACCGCCTGATTTACTAGGAACCGCATGCTCCGTTTTTTTTGTTGAAGAAACCGTAACTGTACTTTAGCTTGTAACTCGCCTTTCCACAGCTGCATTGACGCTTTTCATTTCTTCATGCTCCATCCAGAGCTTCTGTAGCCTTTCGAACAACAAGTACGAATACCTAAACAGTTGTAATACTGCTATGAGATGAACAAAATAAGCACCTTCTTCTTCCCAGTTTCTCCTGCTTTTTGGGACCCGATCGCCTGCAAACGCAAAGTTTCATCTGAGAACGAAGCGGGTCCGTTATGTGCTCCGTGCCGTGACACGTCACGTCGCCGTTTCTCGTAAGGTTTGCATTTCTTATGACCCTTTGATGTGCACCATAAACAGTCAAAAACCTTAAAGTCATGGTTTAGTAAGGTATCACATCCACCTTAATAGCTGTGGTTTTGCCACACAGTTAATGCCAAGATCGGCGCGAGAGTCGGAGGACGGATCGCAATGCGTGCGAGTGTTGCCCGTTTGGTACAGACTTAGGACGTTGGGGTCCACATAGGCCGTCAGGTTTCCACTAGCGAGCAAGACAGTGAAGGTATGCAAGTGTAACTATCTAAGCGCTGTTTGAGAATCACCGCCAACCGGGTAGTTTACATCATTTCCCGAACGAGTTCCTGGTCGCTTTTTGCTCACATTGTATCTGAGGTTGTTAGCACGGAGTTATTCTTAGCCGACCGCAAGCGCCAACGAAGTTATCATACAGCCAGTTTGTTGGTTGCTATGCGTTTCCTGTAGTTTCTGTCCGCCTCGCACCGCCCGAGAAAAGAAGCGAAGCCGCTTCCCCACTTCGACTCAAGCAGATGCAGCTGCCGGGACACAAAAGAATTCATGTTGTTTGCACAGAGTGCGAAGGTAGTGCCCGTCAGCATCGATTTCTGGATTGAATTGAGTTACGCTATACTGCGAAGATTTACCGCTTGACGGCTGGGATATAATGTGACTAGTCAGAGGAACAGTAAGTAACAAAACGCTCACTAGCAAGGAAGATGCGTAAGATATCGCAACACCCAAGCGTCCCCGTATCAATTTGCCCGGTTGAAGCAGAAACTCCACTTGCCTGCAGAGCGTTGCATAATTCTGCCTCTTTCAAAGTGTTTTAACTTCAGTTTGCGACGCGTAGGAGCAGCTGTGCCGTCTGCCGCAGGAAGTCCTTGAATTTCTAGCTCTTTCCCATGACGGCGTTCTTTGCCGCATTCTAAAGCTCCCACCCGGCGGTAAGCGATGCATCCGGAATGTGATCCCGAGTTTGTTCTTGACATGGAAACAACGAATTCGCCCGCTACCAGGTGCCTGGCTATGCTGGTCTACACATATAGATAGCAACGATTTGTCCTGTTTTCATTTACCGACTTGTCATTATTTGCCTTAGCGAGTTGCTTAGGACGATCCTTTACCTTCTGTATAGCTCTACATCCTGTGGTATTCTTCGTACTTTGCGAATATGACAACACCGCGCGGTGCTGCGCACATTTAGTCCAAATATATGGTCATTTGAAATGGTCGGTTAGTATCCCGGAAAACAGAGACGACTGAAGCTTAACTTTGTTCTCCAACGACCATGAGCAGAAGCGTCCATGGTAAATTTCCCACTAATTTGGGGTTAATTTCCCACTAATTTTTTGGTCCCACTAATTTGGGGTTAATTTCCCACTAATTTTTGTTCCCACTAATTTGGTGTTTTTCTCCCACTAATTTTTCGGTCCCACTAATTTGGGGTAAATTTCCCACTAATTTTTCGGTCCCACTAATTAGGGGTAAATTTCCCACTGTTTTTTTCTTCCCACTAATTTTTTGTTCCCCCTAATTTGGGGTATTTTCCCCACTAATTTGGGGTTTTTGTCCCACTAATTTG
>JNEY01000328.1:63410-96079 GCA_020875895.1 Aphelenchus avenae
TTCCCACTAATTTTTTGTTCCCACTAATTTGGGGTATTTTCCCCACTAATTTGGGGTTTTTCTCCCACTAATTTGGGGTTATTTTCCAACTAATTCCGAGTTTGCCGTTGTGTTTGTTGGCGTCATGCGTCTTCTTATTTTCAGTGAGGCAGCGCGGCCACATGTCTTTCCCCGCCAACAGTTCTTCGGAATGACCCCACTGTAGTTTTGGCCGAAAATTTTCGAAAAAAATTTTTCCGTCGATTTTGACTAGAAGGGCCGTAGTCGCGGGGGATGCTCGCTTCGCTCGCACCCCCTTCCGTACGGGGTTATCGTTGAACTAAGATCTGTGTACAACAGGACTGGCCTAGAGGGTTGCCGGCGCCTGCGGCGCCGCGTAGCTATGTCTAAGCCTAAGCTTAATCCGGTTTAACTTGCGTGTTTCAGGACTTTTCTATGGGTAGCAGACTGAGCCGGGATTGGTAGTATGGTAGTGTTGTGCTTCCGTGGGGCGGCATTTTGATGCGAACGTTTAAGTCCGGTATAAAACAGTAACAAAAGAAAATCGGTGGAGAAAAACACCCAAATTAGTGGGAAAAGAACATCGGTGGAGAAAAAACGCAAATTAGTGGGAAGAAAAAATTAGTGGGAAATTAACCACAAATTAGTGGGAAGAAAAAATTAGTGGGGAAAATACCCCAAATTAGTGGGAAGAAAAAATTAGTGGGTACGAAAAATTAGTGGGAGAAAAACCCCAAATCAGTGGGAAAAATACCCCAAATTAGTGGGAACAAAAAATTAGTGGGAACGAAAAATTAGTGGGAAATTAACCCCAAATTAGTGGGAAGAGTACCCTTTCCCGTGAGCAGAAGGTCGACCTCCATTCGTCTTTTAGATCCCGAAAGCGTCTGTAACATACGGCTTTGTAACCCGTGTACGGTTTGTCTTTTAGAACCATTGCGCATGGAACGAATGAGCTCATGTGTCCGTGTGCACTTTTGTCTACTCGAAGCGGTTCAACCGCGAGTGCCTGAGCACCGATGTTTGTGTTGCACTAGCGTGCACTTTGATTAGCCAACGTACATTGTTGTTAAGGGAGCGCACGCGTTTTGCTCGAAACTCTTGCCAAATCTCGTGTCTTCTGCCTTGAGCGCACGACTGTTTGTCTCGCAAAACGGTTGTCAATACAAGTCACACAATGGAGTAATTTTGGTTCTAAATATGCCAGTTCCTGGCCGAAAATGTACCAGCACATTTGTATTTCCGTCTGTTTTGCATACGGATGGATGCTCATTGGTTTCAATGATCGCGAAAGGAACTACACGACGCTCTGAACCCTCAACTGTGACTGACGTCCCGCGCTACAAGCGAGCAACGAACAACCGCCTGCCTTCCGCTAGGGGAATTGTTTGCCTTGGTGAGAAGGTATCCCGCCAGTCGACTCCGTCTCCGTTGCGCTATTGCCATTAGTTCTCAATTAAGCGCATGGTTCTCACGTTCCGTTGAACTGGTTAGGTTACGCCATGTAACATCAAGGTGGCCCTGAGGAATTCGTGCTTCCTGGTGGGCATGCAAGAAGGAAACCTTGTCCCATAGCTGACGTGGTCTTTTGCACTCAATCATGCAGCGTGGCACACATTCTGAGCATTTTTCGTGTTCGGTTTGTGTGCGAAGGGACGTTGTGATCGCTATTTAAGTACCGTGAACACAAAAGGTCGCTTAGAACGTTTGTGCGCAGTCGAAATCGATCGACGCCGTAATTCGGCTTAGTTCGGTCGTGCGATTAATTTGCAGTGGCCAAGTGGTCCGAACCTCTATTGATGTGCATGCTTCGTATACCAAATTGACTTTCACTGCATGGCAAAAAAACTTTCGCGGCTTGATGCATGTGTCAGTCCTTTAACTTCTTACCGTGAAGCTTTTAAGCTGTTGCGACGTTATGTTCCGTGGTTCACGTTGAGTATTTCAGTGTTGGCCCGTGAAATTTTCGCTTATCGATGCAATTTTTCCATTGGCTCGTGAAATATTTCACTTTTTATGCTAACCAGTTTCAGTGTTAACAATATTAACGATTGTGTTACTTATTCTTACGTGCACCTTAAAATTTGGCTCTATTCTCTCTCAAACATGCGACTGCTTCAATGCCTGGACGTACAGCGCTTTCAAAAGCCGATTGCGCGTCTCGGTTTAGCTCCACGCACGATGAATGATCCGGTTATTCATTTTAGACGCTCGTTGACACTCGTATTTCCGCACTTTGTCCTGCACTGAAAACATTCGTCAAATGGGAGACATGTCGCCGATGTCAGTGAAGAGCGAGTCTTTTATCGACGTGCTCTCATCCTCGTCATCCAGTGGTTCTTCACCTGCACCAAACTCCGACAGGTCCTGCGTGATATGCGGCGAATATGCCAAGTGTCGGCATCATGGCGCTACTTGCTGCGACGCTTGTGCTGGTAAGTCCTTGTGGTAATTGAGGACCGTCGGATACCGTACGGCGTCTGGGGTTCAACACACTTGAAGGTTAATACCACACCTACGGCTTACGCCGATTGCACACTGCCTGTCTTCAGACAATTGCGTACAACCGACGATTTACCCTAAAACAATGGTTGTTTTCAGCCTTTTTCAAGCGCACGATGCTCGCCCCGAAAGACTACCATTGCAAATGCCGACGCGAGAATGCCAAGAAAAGTAAGTCACTACGCGCATCGGTCTCCCTGGACTCGGTTGTCCATTTGATCTCGCGCTCCTAAACAAAACCGAGACAGACGGAAGAGCACACTCCAGGCAAAATAGTCGCAAGCCAGCCGGGCCGCTGTCCCTCCGTTGTCAAAAATGATAATAGGGATCATCGGGTCCACAGTTCATTGAGTACTTTGATGGAAAGCGTGACGCATTGATTTTGTCCGTACGACGCAGGACACGTTTCTTCGTAATAAACACAAAAATGAGTCCTGAAAATTGCGAAAATACACTTGTTTTAGGCATTCGCAAGTCGCTATGCCGCTATTGTCGCCTTATACGATGCCTTAGGGCCGGACTGAAAGTTACAGGTAGGAGAGGTGCTAGTGGGCGTTTGTCATACTACGAACTTGTAGCGCGTAAGGAGAACATGCGCGGTGAAATTTCTCCGTAAAAAAACCTTTTCTAGGGATTGAAGCATGCGCGACGGTGGACGAAATACAGGAAATGTACCTGGTCGGTGACTCTCCTTTTCGAAGCACAATCCTTCGCAGGAACACGCTCTTCATAAACCGCATTCGGCGTCTAATGGACTTCGGCTTCTACGAGGTAAGCACCGCGAAGGCCTACCCTAGGTCGTAAAGGTTTTAGGGCACTCATCGGCCAACTACGCAGAATGTTCTCGAGACGGTATATTCGACGATAGAGCTTAATCTGCTGCGAGGTCTTCTCTACCAGTTCGACGACGCCCGCCAGCGCATCTCCTCAGATATATCCATTGTACGTTATTAACGTCGTTACCCTCTTTTGAGTGACGATGGCCCGTGACAAAGTAGACCCGATACACTAGCTGTAGATTTATTGCGGTCGTCCCTGACTAGGCCCATGCAAACATTGCTGGTTATAGGATGCCTTCACGCAGCACTTCTTCGTGATCTGGATGACCTTCGAGACCATGTTGTCGACGATGCGCAACGCATCGTACGCCCGTAACGTCGTCACGTGCATCGACGGCAGCTCATTCGAGATATCCACCGAATGGCTCGAGGATTTCTGCCGAAACGAACTCGAGATAAAGGATCCAGCCGGATGCGTGAGGTACGAGTGCTCTCGACGAGATGCTGAACGTGTCGCAAACTTTCAGTCTATGCATCGACAAATTCCGCGACGTCCTGCTCTTCACCGAGCGCTTGAGGCGTGCGGACTTGGACGACGCCGAGGTGGCGGCCTTCTTCCTGCTCATCTTCGCTCACTACGGTTCGAGACCCATTGTACAACATCTTTATGTGGGATTGCTTAGAATCGAAGCTGTTCGCGACTCGCTCGTTGCACGTCGAATTCGTCAACTCGGTCTTCAAGAACCTCACGAAGCACTACGAGAACAACTACGCGGACGTCGCAGTGCGCATGGGCAATATCTCGGCACTCATCGGCCAGTTTCACGTAAGCTTCCAAGTTGCAGGTGGAAGCTTAAGCGTTGACTTAACTTTAGCACGTTCGGCACCTGTACCACGAAATCGCGGTGATAGTGGAGCTGTACCGCTTCAACTGGACAGCGTGCTCTGATGAGTCCGAATTCGACTGCCGTACCTCTCACAGACTTGTGCTCAAGAACTCAAGATGAACGTTACTTTTGTCGTTTTTACTTTCTTTTTGCCCCTTTGCTTTCTCCTTCGCAATAAACAGATGGCGAAAATGCAGAGCATCGTTAGTATTTCGTGCATAAACCCGAAATTATTGTCTTGCCTGGCTTCGGGCAGGTGCTAAACAATATTATACGAGCAAACTCTCAGGCTCCTTTCGATTGTGTTCGTATGCCAGATAAGAACGCCCACATGCGTACTTGTCATGCATTTCCGCAACGAAGTTCTGAACAACCAGCAGCAATACTTACTTGTCCATTTCCAGCATGCCGGTTGCTTGTTTTTGGGCTGCAACTGTGGCAGCGTGTGCAGAATGCCTTTTGCCGTTCCACAATTTCGTCCCATCGAAATGCTAAACCATGAAAGCATGCAGTCAATTCGACTTTGAATATGTTGGGCGCGTCTTCAATCTTCTAAGATCCACAGTCCGATGGTGGCGGCCCCCTTCGATATTGCAGAAATGAAGCGAATCGGGCTTTCCTTCATACTACGACTGAGACTGCGCGTTGAAACTGTTGGAAAAAGGTCGCGGCTACGGGTACTACGATTAAAACGTTGTAAAAATTATCTGTGAGGCACTTGGCACATGCATTTGCGAGGTGCAAAAAAGATTCGCAGTCGGCAGGATTCGAACCTGCGCGGGCGAAGCCCAATTGATTTCTAGTCAATCTCCTTAACCACTCGGACACGACTGCACGTGGTAGTGGCTGGGTCGATACCGACCGGAAAGCGGCGGACGTTTGGGAAGAAGGAACACGTGGTCGGCGGCCTTCGAATCGATGCTGACATTGACCTGCATCGTTAATTTTCGTAGGATGCATACATAGAAAATAAACTGTTTTCACCGAAATAAAGGGAAACTCTCGTGAAGTCGGATGCAAAAAGTCCGTTACTAAAAGCAAGAAGGAAAGCAGAAATTTCATCTTTTCACTCGGTCTGACTAGAGGGCGAAACGATTTCCTACCAGATATGCACCATAAAACATTTTCAACAAGGTTTTTCGTGATCTTAAAGGAGTTATCTGCGCAAATAATGTTGGACACGTTTTGCTTGTGTCCTGCTTTCGCGAATTTCATACACGACGCCACTACATGTACTATGCGTGTCGTCGGTGAGTAGGCAAGCTCGATATTATCGTTGCGTATTGCATAATCTATTGCTACGCAGACTCGGGAAGATACTCTACCAAGTTGGCTTCATCATTCCTACAAAGTTCAGGGACCGTCCGTGCGCGCAAGCAGGCTAATTTGGTCGCCCAAGCTGTCTTGCTAGTGATGTATTTTGGCTGTTTCGCTTTCTTGGGTATTACGCACCTTCGAACATCATGAACTGAGTGTCTCTCTTCCGAGCAAAGTTATAAAAGAGTTACCCCCCCCCCCATAGAATCTGAGTAGTGCTTTAGGGCGATTCATGATTTCGAGTATGCGGTAGAATTAGTTCTTCTACTATTATCTTCCTCTACCTTACTTATCCCTTATGCGACGATGTTACTGGTGTGACACGAGGGTGGTTGGAACAGTGTTTCTTAACCACCTATGAGTCTAGTGATAGGTTACTTCTGCCCTCTTATGGTACACGTCGAGTGCGCTTGCTGCAGCGTGGGGGCTTTCCTAGCGTCATGCATCACAAGTGCACATTCGGCGCCATAATCAAAGCGAATGTGCGTCAGCCATCAACATCATAATGGCGCACCTCATGCTCATTTTCACTGTATGCCTTTGCTAGCGGACAATTCTACCTCGACAAACCAGGTCGTTGTTCTATCCAGAAAACGTGTTTTCGCTTCTTCTATGTTCTATGCATATGGTCTAAAGCTGAAGCTGGTTTCAGTTTAAAATCCATGTCGTACGGTAGCACGTGGAGGTTCCCGCTGAGGGGTGTGACCAAGGGCGTAGCGAGACCGGCCTGGGGGGATGGTAAGGAGGCCCTTACCTAATTTTTCTAAATTTAATTTTTCCTAACTTACCTAACTTTGGTACTTTTCGGTCACACCGTGTGACCCTTCGATCCGTTGTTCTATGCAAGATTTCGTCGCAAGCACGCCGGCCCGTAGGCCCGGCGTATACAGCCGTACCGTACACTTGTACGGCCCTCGTACTCGTACGTTTCAAGTTATCAAGTGCCAAAGGTTGTAGAAACTCGTGGATAACTTCATAAATCTTTCCAAAAAATCGTAGAAACGTTCATCCAAACATAGCAAAAGTTGTAAATCATTTAACCTTGTCCGAAAGCATGAATGATGGATGTTTTGGTGAAAATCGTAAAAAAGGCCGGTCATAGGGTCCACTCCCGTGCTTGGTACGGGGGTGGAGGCTCTCAGAGGGAACGGTCTCTGTAGGGTCCGCAGAGCGGGTCCGCACAGACCCCTCCCGGCCCGTACCTATACCGTACCAGTATTCGTACAAAAATGTACGGGTACTGGTACGGGCTGTTAAATCGTACGGATATAACTAGGTCTACTCTATGCCATCTCTGCTATGACCTCCTTCAGTCTTCGATCAGCATTTTCGAAAAGGCTCTTATCGCCGTCGCGCAACGCGTCGAGCCCAAACGTCCCATGTCGATGCGCTGCAATCGATTGCGGGTTATTAGGTGGTGTCCACCTGGTGCTCAGCGCTGAAACGCAGGAAAACCCCCAGCTTTCCGACGGGGTTTGACGTCGGAAAGCGGAAAGAGAAGGACGGACGCGTCGCCTCCGCCCCTTGCGACCGACGCTTCCTTCGCGACGCGACTCACGCGGCGCCGCAATCGATACGCGCTCTCGCAAGCGGGTGCGACGAGCGCCGGGACTCACCCCCTGCACCCCAGACCGCCCCTTCTTTTGCGTCGACACTTTTGCACTCTCCGCCACCGTCGCTATCGCCGACCTTTTCCGCTTGTGCTTTTCCGCGATATCCCCCTGCACTTCGACGAGGCACAAAAGTCGTCGGTACGCTTCGCATTTCATGTCCTCTATGGGTTTTACTACAATTTTTCACTTGCCTTCCTTCTTTATTAACTAACTCAAGTGAAAATGTCGGTTGCAGGCCATCCCTACCTGATGCAACGACTGTGCTCACACACTCAAACAAAACGAGAGGAAACCTACCGTAAATCCTCTGTTTATCCCCCCACTCTCTGACTAACCCCCCCCCCCCCCCGGGCCGTCTGTTAAAGTAAACGTGCCTCCCTCTAATTAACGCCACTCTCCCGACCCCTTCCTAAAATAAACGCCCCGGGGCGATAAATAGAGATTTACGGTACAGAGAACGCACCCAAGCGTCTTTTTCCCACCGTTTCTGCGCGTGTGCTTAGCGTATTTTGATCACAAGTTGCACCGATCTAATCAGCGCCTTTTTTTCCGTTCGCCTTTCTCACAACACGAAGACTAAGGGGAATGCTCATTTGCATGTTGTGAAAGGTCGTCTTCCTTGGTTGATTATTGGTGCGCGTTCATTGCACACAGAGGTGGCTGGCGACCGCCTGGCCGCTGGCCTGCGTGTGGTGTCCACTCTTTCCGTTAACTTATGCGTCTCGGGCCTGTGAACTTCCCGCATGTGATGGTGTTTAGAATAACTCCAGGTTCAATGGTTTCCATTTTGGGAATTTTTTCTCGACGGCATGGGGCGCAGCAGGCCCCCCCCCCCCGTCGGGCCCGACGGGGAAATTAGGACGTTAGGACATTTTGAGTGAAAATTGCTTCCCGGCAAGCATTGTCTACAGTGGCTCGTGTCCGCTCTTTGTCCCGAAGGGCCAGGCTTGCCTACCCCTGCGCCAGAGGGCGGTAAACGAACTTTCTGGTCATCGAATGCTTCCGAAGGCTTGTCTTTCGTCATTTTGAGCAATATCGAGCGCGCTTCAATCGATTTGTTTTGCGTTTCGTCACTTTCAATACATTCAAGTATACCCTTTTTCAGTTTCAACATGACGACGGTCTCGGTGAACAACGCGTTCGTCCCGCTTGAGCAACTCGTCACTCTGCCCGACCGTCCACTTCACTGTGACGCTGAGCCGGTCACACACGACAGCGACGAGGAAATCATCGTTATCGATGACGATGTTGAACCCACGAACACGACCGCGAAGACGACGATGGAAGCTTCAAATGCGGATCTGCTGGAAGCACCGGCTGCGGCGCCCATGGAGCAACAGCAACCTCATAGCTCGTCGGATGTCAGTGTACTGGACGACCCTTCGGAATTGAACGTTGGAGTGTCATCAGGTAAGTATTGTCTACGGCCTGGCGGGAAGGGCCCCTAAGACTCGTACCATAGCTTTAAACGTGGGAAATAACCGAGGCCGTCTTAACTATGGTTTCACGTCTTTTGCAGGTAGAAAAGGGTCTTTTTCGTCCAAAATCGCAAACAATTAAAGACGTCGTTTATGCTGAATAAATTGTTCAAAAAATGTCCACAATTTGGCATTGGACCCTCAACCCCGAAACCGAAACTGGCGCAGCCCTGCCAGGTTCCCGACACTGCGGGTTTGTCTCAAAGGGTTTCGGTTCAGGTGCAATGCTCGACGAGGACTCAAGGGTGTCCGGGAAGGAGGCTGATGACGGCGAGGGAAGAAGCGATGTAGAACAACAAGGCGAAGCAGTGATCGACGTCGACGACTCATTCGAGAGCGACGCGCGGGATGTACGTGCGGCGGAGCTCAGCGTCGTCGCGGATGCGAATGTTTCCAGCACCCTTCCAGTGATCAAGCAGTGGAAGAAACATGTAAGTGTCAAGGCTGCACCTGAAGCGATTTTTGAGAACCTGAAACCTGAACTGCTTTTTCAAAACCTGAAAACTGAACCGGAAAATCGCCTGACAACTGAAATCCTGAGACCCGGAATTTCGTAAACGCCAAAAATTTACAGCTTTAAGTCATGCACTGAGTATTTTCGGAATGGTACTTGGATGCCCGCCCCAGGCAATACCGAGTGATTTTTAGTGAAAAATTTTACAATAATGTCAAAAATGCTCGCTGGCGGCGCCTAGTGGCGGGCTAAACTATGCTACCTGAAACACCTGAATTTCGCGCCAAAACCTGAGACCTGAGTTCAGGTGCACCCTGGTAAGTGTCACAATATTCGAGGGAATGTGTGCCAACTTTTTTTCCTACGTGTCCGATCAACTCGATTTTGACTGTCCCGCGCATGCTATCCGACCTCCGATTTAGGCAAGCACGATCTGCGACGGGTACGAGATGATGCTCGACGCGAGGGTCGCCGGCTCCGAGCGCCGCAACTGGTACTGTCCCTGGAGCTTGCACTGCGGCTCGCGAGCTGTCTCCGACGGACTCATGTCACCACTCCGGGAGATCTCGATGCACAATCACCCGCCGGGACAGCCACCGGAGGGAGCTCCGGCTAAGGTAAGAGCTTGAAAATACGTAAAAAAATAAAGCAAAAAGCGACGGAAACTTCGGTCAGGTTTTTGTAACTTCGTCGACCGTGCTAAAAGGAACTTCCAACATTCTTTTAATAGCCCCCGGCTTATAAAGGTGACGGCGTCGCCCTATGAGCGCCGCCCACGCCTAGGCTCCCAGGTTTAACTTCCCAGACTTAACTCTAGCTTCCCAGATCAGCTTCCAAGCTTCAACCGGCGGGATAGCCTCCCCGTCAGTATCATCAAGTCTTTTCTTGAACTTCCCTGTTAAGCCCGTCAGCACTTACTCCAGCTTCCCGTTACTGCTTCCGAGCACTAGTGTCTCAACTCTAGCTTCCTGCCTAGGTTAGCTTCTTGGCTTGAGCTCCCAGTTGGAACATTAAAAGCTAGACTGCAAAAGCTGAGCACTAAACCGACGGCTCGGGTGACCTGCGCAAAAAGTGTTATTGAAATTGCTGCCATTTTCGTTTGCACACGCACGCATTGCGTATTTCCATACCGCAAGTAATTACTAAAATGCATTGCGCTACAAAAGTTTGTGGACGAACGCAGCATTTTTTCGAAACATGCACACAGCGTTTAAACGCATTGCGCATACACAACGCACCGTCAGCGATTTACTGTAATTACGGCAACTCTGCACGCACTGCGCTCGTTTGTCGTTTGTTTGCGCACGCACCCATAATAGTAGCGAACCTATAGTAACAAGACACGTACGCTTAGAATTTACAGTAACGAATTCTAAAACATGATGTAACATTCATCATTTACAGTAGCAAATCCTAGTACCTACAACAGCAACTAGAGTATTATTTTGGGGTAACACAGTATGAATGTTAATGCTGGACGCGCTGCATTGGCGCTACGTTCTGTCACCCGCGCATGGCACCCAAAGTCCCTTAGCGCGCTCACTCACCTTCTTGCGCGTATCATGCATGCGCGCGCAACTGAATGTTTGTATGCGCAATGCATTTGAGACAATATAACTGATGCGCAATCGGAAGGTGAAAAGTATCTCTGATAGATGCGTAAAAAAGTACAGTACAGTAGCTTTGCGTAAAAGCTCGCATTATAGTAGCAAATTTGGAAAATTACTGTATTTGTAATCACTACGTTACTACTGTAATCTGAAAAAATCTAGTTTTAACGCTTTGGAAACTACAGTACAAAATTTAACGCAGACCCGTTCCCTTCCTTAACATTCCGCTTGGATTAGTCTGATTGTCCAGTGACGTATGCATTCTTTCAGCCACAGAACTTCGGCATTTGCAACGGCTACCACATGATTCGCGGCTCTCCCCACATCGGCTCGACCGGGAAGCTCTACTGGCGATGCAGGTACAATACCACTAAGTAGGTTGTGCACGTGACCTTGAGGCATGAAATCCAGTTCGAGCATGCACTGGACCTTATCGATTGAGTTCACTGCTTTATTTAGGTGGCGACCCTGTGGCGCAAGGGCTAACTCCGAGGCGGGCGTCGCTGTGCTTGTGGAAACCCGTCCGCATAATCATCCTGCAAATGAGAAGCCGCCGATGAGCGACAAGGCGCAGGCGAAGTGCAAACTGGCAACCGGAGCAGCAAAATCGCGTCCATCTGATCCTGAAGCGGCCGAGGCAGAAATATCGTCGCAGAACTTGCCCGAGAGCTGCGTACAGCTTATCGCGGACATCGTCGAGCAAGTTCGACAAACTGTCCAAATAGAGCAGGCAGCGCCGCTACCTACCGCCGAGAGCGCATTGCCGGACATTGCCGTCACATCGTCGCCAATCGCCACCACTACCGACGTCGTCCCTGCGCCACCCGAGAACAACCGGAACGAGCTGCGCATTCTGCAGAGAGCCGAGGAACTGACTAGATGCGCTCTGACTACGGTCAACAGTGACGCATCCGGCTTCAACGTAACAACGGACAGCAGTCGCTCGTCCACTGCCACGCCACACGAACCCGTGTGGAGACGTGGATCGGTGGCTGCTAGCGAGGATGGCGAGACAAGCAGGCACCATCGAAGGAAGCGAGCCAAGCGGAAGGTGAGGAGAAGGAGCAGTGATTGGAATTTCCATTCCGTCTTGAATTCCGGGGTACTTACCTCTTTTTATGCGAAGGAAAGTAACTGCTGGAATTCGCGGAATGGTGATTTCGAAATTTCAGACGGTCCCCGAGCTGCAAGGAAACTGCAACGGCTACGCTATGCTGGCATCTGGCTTCAATCCCGGTGGTGAGCGCTCGTGGGAATGTCGGTTTAAATCGGCATACGACTGCTACGCAACGGCCGTCTCCGATCCGGTCACCGGAGATCTGATGCCACTCGAGCCGCACAACCATCGTCCGCAGGGACCAGCTAAGCGAGTAAGTGTACGCAACATAAATTTTAGGTACATTGCGCCATTTTAGGTGCCCATGAATCAGCGCTTTGTAATTGTCAGTTCGTCGGATGACGACGACGAATCGGAGGACGATGTCGGCCATTCTCAGGAAGATCCTAAGAAGGTATACCGCTTCTCTCAATCAATTGCATAAAGGGAAGAATGTAGGAAGCACCGGAAGTGGCAACAGACGCACCACCTGTCACTACTGACTCAGAGCGTCCATCCGAGCAGCCGACAAGCAAGGTACGCGGCATTGACTGGGACAATTTTTCTATATCATTTTCAGAAGCGCCGAGCTTCAACGAAAAAACGCCCGGCTAAGAGACGCCTCAAGAGACACAAGCAGGCCACCACCCAAATCAACGGTGCGACAACCGACGACGAGCAAATCGTCGTAGACGTCCAAGAGGAGACCGGCGAACCTGAATCTAACACTACTGTAAGTAGACTGGATTCAATCGTGTTGTACTGTAATGTCATGTAATCTAAACGTACTGTACTGATTTTAGACAACCAAAGCGGTTACATTGTCGCTCGAAGCACCTTCCAGCAACAACAAGGACGAGGTACAAGTCGATGTGGTCATGGAAGAATTTGATGAGGAAAACGTAGAGAAAGAGGTAGGTTCCCGCTTTCCCGGTGCAAGTCAAATGGATGGCTTGCTTGACGCAAGTCCAGCATTTTGCACTCGTTGACAACTGAATTTAGTCGGCCATGTCTCCCGGCGTGCTCACCGACATTCTGCAAGGACTGGATCGAGGCAGCATTGAATCATTGTCATTCACATGCAGCGGACTGCGCGACTTCGTGGAAGCCAAATCCTACACGCTTCCCCTGCGCTTCATTCAGTTTGCTCGCTTTGACCGCGTCGGCGGCACCGAATCCGCACTGCTCAAACTTGGCGCTGAGAGCATTGACTTGTCGGAGACGCCGAGCCGAGCGTCCTCTCCGCAGAGCGATCCCGGCGAAATCCGATGCAGCATGCCGAAGGGAACGGGCCTAGTGCAGCGATTCTTCCGAGCACTCCGCTTCGCGGCAGTGGAGAAGATCGAGGTGTCCAGTGTGCGTGTAGGCAAAACCTTCTTGACTGCTCTCAGCACCTACGGTTCTGCGATTGACATTCGCCATTTGGTCTTCGATCGCGTCCGAGTAAGTTTTATTGTACTGTCTAAGGTCGTGGAAGAGCCATGAGGACGGTCGGATCGGGCACAATTTTTGACGAACCGTTTGATTATAGGACGGCGGTATTTCTCTGTCCGATCTCTTCACGCCGTTTCATCGTGTCGGAACCGTCGACTTCCGCCAATGCCCAGCACTGCTTCCGATCGCAAACGATCACGCCTTGAGCCAGTTTGCGGAGAAGGACTTTCCCGCTCTCTTGCTACCACGCGGGAAGGATTGTCCAGTGACCGAAGACGCGCTGATTAGATTCTGCTATCACAAATGGGACGAGAGCTGCCGCAGGCAAAGAACGCTCAATGTCTTCGCGCCGCAGGTGACGTCAAAGTTCGTGCATCGCCTGGTGGAGAAGGGCATCCTTGAAGTATGTGATTACTGTTAAGGCGTGTAGCAACGAAATTACTGTACTGTTTTTGCAGGTTTCGTTACTGTAGTGATGTTGGTAGTTACTGTATAAGCTTACTGTGATCGAGGGCTCATTTTTCTTACTGTATTGCAAATTCTTCCCGTTCAGTTACTGTAATATATCGGATATGTCGGATTTACAGAAACACTTCGGGAAAATCGCTGGACCGCCAGTCGCTCTCAACGTTCACTTCCCCATCGTGGAGCAAGACCTGGCCGCTTACGAGCAGAACAGAGTGGTCAAGAAGGACGGTTCGTACGTGCTCAAGTTCTCCGGCATGCAGGTCACGTGGAGTGTCCCGCTGCGTTGTCTCCAATTCCGATGGACCAACGAAGTACCGGCGCAACTTCCCGGCATGTCGACCGAGCAGGATGTGGAAGCGAGGAAGCGCCGCAAGAGCTCGGGATCGAAGCGCCGTGGTCCACTTCCCTCTCTTTGAGTTTCCCTTAGCTTTGCGCACATCTTTCGGTTTTTATGATCACAAACTTGCTCAACTTACGTCGGCTCATTGTAACATTGCCAAATGGCCCTTTGACAGTTTTGAGCGGACTTCCCGCCTGAATTTCGTGCTTTCAGTTTTGCAATTAGCGATAAGGTTCTTCCATTTTGCTTTTCCATGAAGTCTTAGCATTGTTACGCGCTATGATCGTGCCTGTATTTCGTGCCAGTACGAAAAGAACTCATTTATCATTTTGTATTTTGTTAATCTGAACGCAGTTGTTACTCCTTAACCATAAACTACTGTTTGTTGGCCATCTCGGTTTCGCATGTTTTATCTGCAAACGACCAGGAGGCTCGAATTGTAAGCGGTAGCGGCATACGACGGCATGTTTCAAACGAAACAAATACAATAATCGCCCGCACAAAAAGACATATGTTTGTCTTGTCCTTATTGCTTGCCCTGAAGATTCAATAAAAAAAAACACTGACGTGCCACTATAGGCAGTTGATGTCACTAGTCTCGACACGACAACCGCTAAAACCAAGCGCCACTTTGCTTAAGAAATGCGGAACACCGAACAGGATTGTCGTTCACGTCAACTTAAGACGCCAGTGCCGTACTCCGTGCCGTGCTAAGCACAGAATGCCGTGCCGCTAACACTAAAAGCGGCATGGAACGGCACGGCTAATAAACGGGATTTTATCGCGCCGTTCCGTACTCCGTTCCGTGGAAACGTGGAATGGAGCACGGCACGGAAGTCGAAGCTCAGATTATTGGACTCCATAAGGGTAGCAGGAATCTTTGACGGTCATCGATTTAGGTCCAACAGTCAGAGGGACATTTCGGTTCACGACCACTGGACTAACGGGAAAGCAAAATTACCGAGGCACAAATCAGGGAGACCGTGCGTTCATCGTCTTCCGATACCAAACTGCCGCGTCCGCTCCTCACAGACACGAGAGGTAAAAAATTCCGAGGTCACAAGCGTGACTAGTGGACCTCACTGGTCATAATGCGTCGGTATTCCCCGGTTCAAAGACCCGCAATATTGCGTTCAGCGAACTGCTCCGCAGAGTGCGGGTCGGCGTTGCAGCCCATGAAAGTCGCCTGCTGGCAAATGCAATGGCCACTGAGTTTCTTGCAACAGTTTCGACCGCTGCTATCCTTGCTATCCTAGTTGTCGTTTGTCCGTTACTTTTCCTGTTCTAGTACACCTCTAGGTCTAAACAACCCAAGAATGAAACCTTAAGCCAGACAAGGCGGACACCCTCCGTACCGAACGCCGTTCCGTCATGACCCACCCGTACCCAGCTCCGTTCCGTAGTGTACGGCATGGGAAACGTTTTCCACTGAGACGGCACGGAAGGGCGTCACTTATCGTGACGTTCCGTACTAGTACGGAACGGGATACGACCCGTTTCATCCCTCTGCCGTTCCGTTTTCCGTTCCTTAAGAAAACGGTAAACGACATGGAACGGAGCCGCCAAGTCTACCCTAAGTTAGAAAAACCTAGTTTTGGCCGGATTTCTTGTTTGAGTAGCTTGCGAGGGAATCAGAGCCCCATGCACAGCGTTGACTAACGTGTTCTCACCGTAATCGTGTTGTTTTCTCCTAATCGCGCTTCGTGCAAGACACTTCTGCTAGATCAGTCGAACAACCTTGCGCCTTGCGGACCCGTAGATTTCAGAATCCTCTCAATCGGACTTTGGAATGCGAACAAGTGCCGTTTGGACCGGAGGGACGATTTGCACGTCTGGACATCGGCTTACCACCAACGACCCACCGTGTGCATGCCAGGGGCGTCGTGTCCTGCGTCGACGCTACGGTGTTGAGCCAGTCAAAGCTACCATGGAAGCCCACCCGAGCCAATTAAGCCCTTTGCCTCGCTTGGCGTGCGCAGCAATCGGGCGCCAAAATGACCAGAATCTGTCAAATTCCTTCCCCAACTCGGCAATCAGAATTTGAAAAACAAAAGTCCCGGGCATAGCTAAGCGTTCTTTGCAGAGGGCTTAAAACCCTTGCTGGATACGCGAAAACTGACCGAAACAAAACAAAGCAATCGGGCACCCGATCTTCTTGCCTGACCACCCGTTTAAGGCACAATCGGATGAAGTTGCCACGTGCGACGAGTTCCAAATGCACTTCGACCGAACCAGCGACGATGGAAAGTACCGAATTTGGATGTGCGCATCCACAGTCGGCTGCGGAGCCACGGCGGTTTCCGGTCTATGCTCTGCTCAGCTTACGCTCATCGTGCCGCACAGTCACGTGGCACGAGGCAAGGAAATAGCGGTAAGAACTTCACTTTTTAATGGTCCATAGCGCACCTCGGGCAGAACTGCCATGACCCCTCTCGTAACTTGCGCTTAGTACGGCCAAATCAAGCTTGCGTAGTTGCCAAAAACAGGTTGACTTTTTCGCACGCCCTTCGCTTTGCTGAAGGCCATCGGGGATGGGAACAGCGAAAAAGTCCAGTAAAGGCCAGTGAAATACGTATGATGCGAATCCGATGGCCAAAGGCGAGAGCCACATCAGGAACCGCGTTTCGGAACCCAAAAATGTTGCGAATTTCCGAATTGGAAGGTACCCACAAAATGTGGCATAAACTTCATGTGATGGAAACATTAGCCTTCAGATCACGTCCGCATTCTTCTGCCTATGCACTCCTATGACAAATAGGACACCTGAACAGGTCTCCTTTGTGATGGCGGTGGAGTAGATAGCACGTATCCTTGTCTTGGTTCGCCCCTTTTTGCTTGTGCGCGCCACGTCGGCGACTAAACTAGCCTACCTTTTTGCTTGTTCAGGTACTTCCAGGCACAGATGAAGCATCTGCGACTGAGCCTGCCGCCGACGTGCTGCTGTCGGAAACCGACGCGCTCAGCTTCCTCGCATCGTTCGAAGCTGTCGCATCGGCCGAAGGTGAAAGCGTCTCAAGCCAGACAGTCGCTCGTGACCGACAAACACCCGAGAGCGGAATCAGCACACTATGCAGTGCGGACAGCGAGCAAGGGGATAGCATGGACAACTCCTCGGAAGCGCCGGAGGATGCACACGCGGAGTTGGAAGCGTCAACGCCGAAGCCAGAAGCGCCTCCAGCGGACGTAACGACGTCGTCACGGCGACGAGTCTTCAAGGTAGGTCAGCTTCAGCTAGGCGTAGACAGCCGCATCCTTCCAAATGTCTTTTGCAGAAACACGTCAACTGTAGCGACTGTAGCGCATGTACTTCGGCGATGTATGTTGCCCACCGCCAGCGCAGATCTCCTCGACAACTTCATTCCAAGCCGACTACCGCCACGAAGTCTGGTCCGCGGCGGAAGCCCGTAGCTTCTCAGCGAACACCGTAAGCCGCTTCGCTCTTTGTCATTCCGCGAAGCTTTACTGGTTACTGCTTTCCAGGCTCTTGACGAAGTATTTCACTCGCATTCGAGGCCTAACGTACAACTGCAAGCTGTGCGAATCTCTCGTCAAGGCGTCTCCGAGAGGTGAAGACAGAGGATCGCTGTTGGGACACCTCCGAGAGCACCACGAGGAGCAGTACAAGGAGTTCAGTGCTTTGCGAATTGAGCTCAGCAAGAAAGCAATTGCAGAAAAGCGGAGACTGTAGGTTTGATCCGTAGAAGCGAACAGAATTTTTGCAAACGCATTTTAGGACATCGAAGCGGGCGAACACGGCGAGGGCATCCAGCAGACCGAGACTGCTAGCGAAGTACTTTTCGCACATTCGCGGGCTCAGGTACCACTGCGAGCTTTGCGACAAGCTCGTGCGAGTCGTCAATGTCGGCGAGAACAAGCGCTCTCTCACCAGCCATCTAAAGGAATTCCACGCGGAACAGTACAAGGAGTTCAACCATTCCCGAGGGCAGCTAGTCAAGCAGAGTCGTGAGGCCAACAAGCTGTACGTACAACTCCCCACGGATGTTATTTGAACATGTCTGGTTTTAGAAATGCTAGCCAGACCGTAACACCGCCAGCCCAAACTCCAAAGTCGCCAGCTGAATGCGCGCGCAGTAAGCAGTGGCGTACGCGAAGGTAAGTTCGTATTTCATTTTGCCATCCAAGCCATCGACAGTCGCTCTTTCAGGGTTGGTTTTGTAATGTTTTTATTTTTTGCAAAACCGAGTTTTAACGGTCATTTTTGTTCTAAGGATCATTCATTTTTGCAGCTGAGAAAAAACCGAGCCTCGGTCCAAAATGCTGTTGTTTCCTTTGTTGACGTCAGATGAACCGGCCGTAACCCTGTTGTTTTAGACTACTCGCCAAGTACTTTGAGCACATTTGCCTAACACATTACGAGTGCAAGTTGTGCGAGGCACGCGTCACGGTTGGCAAGCGCGACGACGGTGCTAAGATCACGCAGGCCGGGCACCTGAAGGAGCACCATGAGCAAGAGTTCAAGCAATTTGTTCGCGCGCGTGCCGAACTCGCGAAGAAAGCTAGCGAACTGTAAGTTGCTAAACAGTTCAGTAGCCGCACTGGCGCACGATGTCTTAGCAACCGCAGCCAAGATTCCGGAGCAGAAGGATCACCTACGTGTCGCAGTGGCGTGAAGCGACGAGCTTCGGATAGCGGCTTGCCTACCGGACCATTTAAAATGCGTCGTTCCGGCGCATCCGTCGAAATTCTGACTCTCTATGTCGGAAAGCGAATCGAGGTACTTCATCTTGTTCCAAATTTCAATGGCTCTGAGATGGATGCAGTTATTCGCTTCTAGAAAACGCAAATGTCTCTGGAGGTCCTGGTAGAAATCTTCCGCTCTCTGCAGCGCTGTGACTTGGACGTCCTCCAGCTCGCCAGTCGAACCTTCAGCGGCTGCGTGGAGGCGCATGCGACGACCTTCGCAATCCGCCTAATCAAGCATGCACGCATTTGGCGTGACCAAGACGAATGTTTCGCACACTTGCGTCGAGCGACTGAATCGCCACAACAGGACCTTACTGAGTTCGGAATCTTCATTTCGAGCACATTCCGGTCGGAGTCGCCCTTCGTCAAGTTTAGCGGCTTCCACCCGAAAGACCTAACCGTGCGATTCTTCGACGCACTTCGGTGGAGTAAGGTGGCGCGAATTGAAATTGGTCCGCTCTCGCTAAACGAGAGTTTCATGGAGGCAAAGGATGCGGTGGCACGCTCGGTGAGAGTGACCAACCTGGAGTACAAGAACGTTGCTCCGGTAAGCCTTGCGCAAAATGGTCAGAAGGAAACGAACAGTTAAACCCTCTTTCAGGGAAACGATGGGATCGCTCTCGCCTCACTATTCTCCGCATTTGCCAGCATCAACACCGTCGATCTTTGCGCGAGTCCCGCGCTCTTCCCTCTCGTCAACGACTCCCTCGTCACTGCCTTCGGAAACACAAAGCACTCCTCCTTGTTCCTGCCGCTGTGCGACGACGATTCGACGGAGTGCGACGTGTCGGAATATGCGATCACTCGCTACTGCTTCACCAGGCCGCTCGGCGCGAAGAAGTACCGTGCTCTCAGAGTGAAGTCTCCGAAGCTCTCGCATAACTTCATCAAGAAAATGGTTGAGGTATGTTTTACAGCACGCCATTACGGTGCTGACATGCCTTTGTATGCGTAAGCTTATTACGCGTGCCCACACACATGGCGCGCATTCTTTACCCTGCATCCGGTTGCGAGTTGTACCTGTAAACTGGTATACATAAAAAGAACGTACCTAGCAGCTTTTTTTACCGCTTTCTCGCCGTCACTTAGCAGCTGGTTTCCGATGTTCTTGGCGGCGCTGTGGAGGTCTACCTTGTACTTCTCCAGCGACAACTCATCGTCGAAGTGCTTCAAAATGCCTTTAATTTTTTTGTATCTAAGCGAAGAAAATTCGGTGGGTGAATCCAACGTGGAATAAGAATGCATGCGTCAGTTCCCTACATTCCGATAACACGTATCCTACTGCCATAACGTAGCCTCCTGCTTTTCGGGATGTATTCGTAACCTTGTTTTCGCATGTGTTTCTTGTAAACGTGCATGCGGACTTCCGTTCAAAGTCCACTTTTCTGCGTACCGCTTCCGCATGTCCTGCTTCACGGCTAGATCGACGCTAAATGCTACACATTGATCTTGCATTGCATTGCATAACGACATGGTAACTATTCGGTTGGCTATTAGCAAATAAAGCTTTGTATGTTCTCGTATGCAGCACACGAAATACAATTAGGTATTCCAAATAGTAGCGGTATTTCCATAATCGGTGGTGTCCATAATCGGCTATTTGGGCGTGGTCTTCGCGGTCTTGGGCGTGGTCGTTTCAGGGTCATTGGCTTTGCGCATGCTCTTCGGTGGTGTGCGCCTTTGAGTTTCCTTGCCAACTGTGTCGGAGCGGTGAGCGGCGTTGCCGTCAGGCTTTCAGGACCCACTAGCGCATTGGTTTCACTAAAACTTTACGAAAAGAGGCAAGTGAGCAAACTGGTATACGTAAAACAAACGCACCTGGCAGCCTTCTGTGCTGCTTTCTCGCCGTCACTGAGCAGCTGGTTAGTGATGTTCGTGCCGGTATTGTGGAGCTTTTCCTTGAACTTCTCCAGCGATAACTCATTGTCAAAGTGCTTCAAGACGCCCTTCATTTTCTGGTTCCTAAGCGATGAAAATTCGGTGAGAGACAACAGTCACTGGTACTTCAGAAACGTTGGCACTGTTCCGCTGGTTACGATATCGAAGAGGAGGTCGTTGATTTTTGCCGTCGTCTTCTTAGTGGCTTGCTTGTTGACTGCTTCTGCGTCGTCCGTCACCAGTAGCTCCCGCTGCTTGAATCCTTCTTGAAGCGTCACCAGCTGGCTGACGGTATGTCCTGCTCCTTTGAACTTGTCGTTCAGGCCTTTCATGCCGGGCAAGTACTTGGCATACCAAAGGCCGGCGAAAGCGTCGAGCTCTCGTATGCGCTGTCCGGTGGGTCCCTTCTTAACGAGTGGTACTAACTTCAACTAACGGGGTGAGTACATACCACATGATCGCAGTTGTCCGCATTTTCCGGGCTTGCGAGCGGCGTTCCAAGGCATGCGATGAGCAATGGCGATCTTCAGAACGATGTCGGCGATAGTTTCGAGGATCGGCGGCTTCTGAAGGGTTGGCCGGGTCAAACGAGGGGATGCACTAGGGGAAACCTACTACTGGAGCTTAATCCCGTTAGCTGAAAAATGTGGGGAATACAAGAACGGGTTCCGTTCAAGCTCCAGAGTACGTTGGAAGACATGATGAACAAACAATTCAAATGGATAATTTATGGCAAAAATTTGCATCTTTACTGCCCGGGCAAGCTCACTCTAAGTTGTACGTGGCGCAGGGTCCTTAGCGTTTCTTGTTCGATATAAGCAATTCGCGGAACATATCTCATTGTATGCGCGTACTAGTCGGTTGGCAGGTGGAAATGTGGTTGATAAACGTTTCTGAGCCGTCATGGACGATCAGACAAACTTCCAATAATTTCTATTCCGACCGAAACAACAGGAGCGCGACATGTGACGTGGTGCAATCGAAGGTTCTTAATGGTTTCCTGGCTGCGGACTCATGCGGCACAGCACTATCTCGGAACTCTAGCCTCTCGTTGTATATGTCGCGCTCGTTCCTTGTGTTCATGTTGTCTTTAGACGCCCGGATTTAACGTTATGCCCAACGCTTCGTGCTTTTCATGCCACGGAATGCACATTCGTATATGATGCTCAGTACACACCATGTGGTACCGCTTGGTACGCATGACGGCACGCGTGTATACTAACAGCATGGTATGCTGCATGCACCTACCTTAACAATCATGCTTGAATTTACCCGCGACGGCCGACTTGCGTTCACCTCAAACGCGTACCACAAGTGCGCGAAAGTTCGTCAAGGCGTTAAAGCGAAAGTTTGGAAGAGCTTCCCCGAATACCTTACGGCTTATAGCGAGCAAGAGACTATTGTCCTTTAGCAGGTCGTTTTGTCGCCATTCAGTGCGTTCACAGATTTGTTACGCAATACTCGGGAACAATTTATTCAGATTCTTAGAACAATTGGCAATAAATAAGCACTTAGCAACGAAAGTGATTTTAGCTTGCAAAAAGAGCATGCTATTTACAACAGTTAAGTCAACGTGACTGAGGTTGCAACAGGAGCACATGAGAAAAATAGGTGTAAGGCAACATGGTATGGTGGCTAAGGAGCACTTTCGTCAAGAGTGTAACAGAAAGATCATTGAGTTCGGATTATAGGAATTTAGAGAGATAATGGAAGACTCTAAGAAGATTCTACAATACAGCTTTGCACCGTTAGACCCATCTTGAGACTGACGCATTTCCCGAAAAAAGACAACTGGATGGTGCTCCTCAGTTCGTAGTGGCAGGGAGCAGGCCCATCTGCTGGAGGTACGGCGCAAAGCGAGCGTCATCCGATTCCGATGTCAAGTAGCGGAGACCGCCCAGGCGGATTTCGAGTTGTCGCAGGTCCAGGTAGACCTGAGGATCTTGCAGCCACTCGTGAACGATGCACTCCTCGATGTTCATACGCTCCTCAATCTGCAATTTCGTCGGGTAAAGTCTACGTAAATTAGGCCATCCTCTTACCTTGAGTTTGAGCAGCCTTTGGATGAGATCGATCGCGTTGGCGCTGATGTTCTTCCACAAGTCCGCAGGGAACATGAAGGCGGCGTTCTGGATCTGCTCGCTGATCTCTTCCCCGTCATTGAACGGGAAGGTGCCCGAGAGAGTGACCTGAAAGTTTGAAGTTGAGACGGAAGGGTCCGACGATGCTCGTATGCCATCGATGACACCTCCTGTGGCTCTAGTAGCGTCAGGTGGCCTCTACTGGACATGTGCTTCCAAACTTACGTAGATTATCACTCCGACCGACCACATGTCGAGGCTCTTGTTGTAGCCCTTCTTCTGGAGGACCTCTGGCGCGAGGTAGGCAGGTGTGCCTGAAACCTTCCGAGTATGGAAAAGAAGCAGACTAAACTCATACTTACCGACTATCGTCTTGCGGAACTGAGTGTCGCCAATAAACCTCGCGTAGCCGAAATCGCACAGCTTCGTCTGTGGGAAGTTCGAATTGAGGTCCGAGAGGAGCACATTCTCCGGCTTGAGGTCACAATGCGCAATGCCGCGCGTGTGGAGGTATCGGAGAGCGCTGAGGATCTGGATGATGATGAAGCGTGTGCTTCGCTCATCGAGTCGGCCGGTAGCCTGAAATAAGCGGATAAAATTTTCAGCTTGGTTGATTACGGGAATCCGAAAAAAACAAGAAATCTCTTCGCTTTAGTACCACATGGGACATAACCGGCTCATCTCGCTTACCTGGCTGAGGATGAGCTCCAGCATGTCGCCGTACATCTTCTCCATGACGACGAAGATTTTGTCCTTCGTCTCGAACATGCTCTCGAGCTTGATGATTCCCTCGTGGTTGACCTCCTGCAGGATCATCACTTCGCTCTTCAGGGTCTCCACGCCGGCCGAGGACTTCTTCGAGAAGCGGTCCTTCGCAATCACCTAAACCATTGTGGCTTATCGCAGGCATAATGGGAAATCGAAGCATTCTGCGAGGAACTTGAAAGCTAGTAGGGATGACGCAAACTAGAGATCGGGACCCGTACCGTACTGCGGCCTGTACCCGTATAATACGGGTACGGTGTACGGTTTTAGGGGAGGGGGGGGGGGGTCCAGTACGGTACGGTGTACGGTACGGGTGGTCAGCCCCGATCTCTAATGCAAACAACCCCGTGCCGTACTACTACCCCACCCCCTTACCGTATTGCCGTACCGGAATATGCCAAAGGGTACGGTACGTAACGGTTGACCTACTGGCATTTCCCGGCGCCGTGCCGTGCTCCGTATTGTACTGACCTCCCCGTACTGTACTCCGTGCCGTAATGAGGGCGGACGGCATGCCATTAAGTACGGCACGGTACGACGCATAGTTTCTAGAGCTAAGCTGTAATCACCTACCTTGACTGCGACTTCTCTGCCCGTCTGTCGGTGAATACCCGAGTAGACTGTCCCGAACTGACCGGAGCCGAGCACTTTGTCTCGGAGAATCTAAAAGTAGGCAGTCAATTTTGGACTGGTCACCTCGGACTCACTTGATAAAGCTGGCTGAATTGCAACGCGGGCTCCGCATTGGCGGGATCCGTTCGGAGTGGAGGCGGCTGGAGGGCTTGCTGCAGCGCCTGGAACCAGGTCTGCCAGCTGGCGATGCCGTACGGACCGCATTGGCGTGGCAATTTCGTAGGAGGCGCTCCGCCGGAGAGTGCGTCGAGGTTCTCGCCGACGCAGTAGGTGACGTTTGACGTGGTGCGGATCTCGAAGCAGTGAGGCGCGGCGCATCTGAAAAATTGAACTGAGTTTGCAAATGCGGAGTATTGCATGCATTTTTTAAAAGCTCCATGCAAAACAGTTCTTAAAAACACGCACACAAAATGCGATTTCAGTCCCAAAAGGTTTACTACCGTCCGTATTTCCCTGCTTGCGCGTCTCCAACTTTCCCATGTTAGGCGCACGTTCTGCAGTTCAAGCGCTTGAATCATCATTTCATTTCCCCATTTCCACACCTTCGCCACCCCCGCGCGTCTTCCCGTGTGTAAAAGGACCGAAATCGGAATTGCCCAAAAATGAGGCCCATTGACCTCTGCCGGCGTCTGGTTCTTGCGCAAACACAAACCGGGAAACGAGGTGCAGTCGTGCGGAACCGTCCGTGCGCAAAAAAGCACACGACGGCAGACGACAAAAAGGCACTTACTTCTCGCTGACGGGCTGGCCGTCGTAGGGCGCGATGGCGATGATTTCGGCCAACGGGACCTGCTTGAACACGCGGTTCGGATTGACGCCTAAAAGGAACATACATAAGAGAAGAAACGCACTATTTACTTCTGTATTTTCCTGAAAAATTGGAATTACTGGAGAAAGCACAAAACTTTAAAACACTGGAAAAATGGGGGAAAAATCCCAAATACGAATAAAATTCCCATGGGCCGTGTCGTTTCATCCCGATTTCCACCATTATCGTAGATGATACCAGGCTTGAAGATATTACATCTTTCTTCCGCCAAGAAATTTGCACTTTAAGGGGCTAATTAGGTAATGATCGGTCATCGATTCACTGCCGGTATGGGACGGTACGCGCATGCGGAACCCCGAGACTGCCCTGAAAGATGTGTGTTTTCATGCACTTTTAATTTGTGTCGCCAGAAGGGCCACGAGGAAGTGGCCCAATCAAGGGTTCCACCCCGCGTCAGAACCCTATTTGAACCATTAAAAGTTTCGGGCGCATAATTGGGCACGCTTTAGAGCAGAGATCTCCGTCATTTTTGCTCCATAAGAGGCCAAAATCGTCGACGTTTTGCATCGACGTCAGGTGACGTCGACGTCGACGTAAGATTTATTACGGCATGCAGAAGGGAAAAACGCGATCGCAACCTTCGGGAAACCGTCGACGTACGGACCGTTCTCGGAGCGGTTCACGATCCGGTTCAGCGCATTAACTCAAGCGAATTAACTCGTAAACATGCGGGACAATCGAGGAACAAAAATGCGTGCAGATCGCTGACGGTCATGACGAAAGCAACGTTTACGAAAATTGACAAATATTTACGTTGTCAGGAGAGAAATTCGTTAATGACCCGCCTGCTGGCGGAGAAAGCGCATGTTGCATTTTCAGGCACTTCAAGAACGCATAGAAACGAGGGCCCGGCTCGGAGGGCATGGCTTGGGTAAACGAGGGCTAGGGAAAGAGGTAAGTAACCCCCTGCTGCTGATAGCGGTCAAGAATGGTCTATCGAATGCTTCGCTGGCTAGGAATCGATTTTGCTGGGTATAAATCGGTATAAATTGGCTGCGTGCTTTTTCCCAGGCGTAGGCTACACTTGTTACTCACTACTGAAAACCCGAAAGCTAAGCCGTTTCACACAAAACCAATTTGGACAAAGCACGTCCCCAAAATCAGAGGTCATCGACCAAGTATTGTTTGCCGTGTTACGCGCGCTATTCAAGGGCGAATGTTGAACTCACCGTCATTATACTCGTTGTACATGCTGATCGCGCCATTCTGGAGGATCCAGTAGTGTCTCAGGCGGCGCTCCGGCTCCGTCAAGACGAAATGGCTGAAAAGGACAGCGTCACTTGAGAGGTAATTAGCGGATGGCGAAAAGGAAATTTTGGCAATTGGCTCCCGCAGTGCACGTATTTTGCTCGCAAATTTGTCGTTTTCTCATTCGAAAATTGAGTTGGGAACCAAAAATATTCGTACAAGAAAACAACGTCAAAAATACGAACGCGATAACTTACATGACCCATCCTTCGCATAATGGCGCCTGACGACCTGCACGACTTGAAGCGGAACCTGAAATAGAGAATGCGTAAACAATTTTGCAATATTTCGCTTGACTAGTAAGTTTCGGTTTGCGATTGCACTCAACATGTTGTTCCTTTTAGGTACTAATTGAGAGACGGTTGCCGAGGTCCTGTGACTTATTCGACGCATGGGTTCACCGCCCGATTTTTCGGACTATCAACAAAAGTACACGTCCATTAGGGCGATCGCTGTACGTGTTCGGAAGGCCTGCATGGACAATCAGATTTAAGGACGCGACTGTAAAGACCGTGAAGAGAACGGAGCAGGAAAGAATGGCGTTTTGAGAGTTTGTGCCACAAGAACCCACTGCGAAGCTCGGTCCCTTTTACCGGGTTAGAAGCTAAGGCGCAACGTTGAGGTCGGACGTTGCGAGAAGACATAAAAGGAAGTCGAAGATTATCGCTGCAGGACGAAGCGGATTATGTTTGGCCTCCGATCTTCCAAGGACGTACCAAAGTGCGTCACTTCTGTCGCGGCTTATCGGTCTCGTCTCAGGATGGCTCGACTGTGCACAGTCAGACCTATTCGGTCAACAAAAAAAGTCATTCAAGACTGAGGAAGGACCGATGGCCACGGGCAAATATCAGGCATGGCAGCGTTGGAACGCAGACAGTATAGTAAGAGAATCGGACAGCATGATAAAGTCCCGCGAATCGTCTCGTGAACTGATTGCGAACAAGAGAACAGCAATTTTGAGCAGGTTTCTGTCCCAGAGTTCGAACAAAAAAAGCCACCAAAAGCCCACCTTTGTAGACGTAGACCTTCGCGTAGCAGCGCTTAGCGAGCCTCTGCAAGCGGTCCACGAATCTCTGCAACCTGTGCGACACGCGATGCGACACCGACTTGCCACCGCAATTACCCATCATCGCGACTGGCTTCCGCGGGCCGAGACGATGGCGACTGATTGGGCCACTCGACCTCTTCCGTTCGAGAGGAGCACCTTTTCGGGCGCTGCGCAGGTTTTCCGTCGCGCCGCAGCCGCCGGCGCGCGGTTCGCGTTCTCCCACCGCCGGCGGTCCGGAACCGGATGGCCATCGCGCGGACGACTCCCACTCTGCGGCGCGACGGACGCGCCTCTGCAGAATGCGTCTCGCGAGAGTCGTTGCGCATTGTCCCCAGGGCGCGCAGCGCTTTCTTTGGCTGACTCTCACGGGCGCTCGCGAATGGGACGCCCCCTCTCGATGACCTCCTCACACCATTGACCCACGACCCACACAGCGCCGCCGCATAAACAATCACCCTAAGTGCGGCGGCGCAACCTCTGCTCCGATTTTTGTCACGTACCGAAGGAGGCGGATAACGATTCGTGTTCGTAACTGTCGAAACTCTCGCGAGACATTCGAGGCGATGAACATTTTGCGCTGGATGGAACAGCCCTGGTTTAACAAGGCGGAAGCTCATGCAAGACTCTTGTATTCAACGGCTTAGGCTAGGGAGTAAAACGAAAAATAATGCCGTCGTCCGTGCTTTATGCTAGAACGTCATCAACGTCCGATTACATTTTGAACTTAAGACGTTCTTGAACCGGTTTAAACGGACCGGGACGACTGAATTTTGTGGCCTACGTATTCAGCGCATGATTCAAATGACGTGCCCAAAGATGCACTGGCCTGGGTTAAGCTTCGCGCTAAAGTCACAGGACACGCCAAACTCGTAATAAACGACAGCTGACACCGAACTGTTCACTATGATTTGCCACTGTTACGGAAGGTATTCTCGACGAAAATTTCCTCCTTATTCGTCTCACAACGGCTAAAACACGATATTCCCGCGAAAAGGTGCCTTCCTGGTAGAGGAGTTCTCCAGCCGGGGAGATCCTATCTAAGTAGAGGGATCACTGCATCCTAAGTCCTAACAAGTTGATCGCTCCACTAATCCACTGACGTAAAAAAACCAAAGAATCGTCGCCGTATTTTCTTCATTGCTATGCAAGTATTGGTTCGGTGCCACGGGTTCTTGCTTTAGCACTGGAATAAACGGTTCCCACATGGCTGAATATTGTCGCCAGTACGAACCTGATAAGTCGTCAGTAGGACCAGGACCCCTCAAGTCAATGATTTGTTCGCTGTGTCAATCCGTGACGTCAGAAACCAATTTCTCTGCGGATGCACCACACCCGCATAAACCTGCGTGCTCGTGTTCTTCCGTCTCTGAGTGCATTCCACCGTTATTCGCCCAATCCGATCTGCGACACAATCAGATCATTCTCTTCGGAGCGTCAGAAGACAAAAAAACTCAGAGGGAGAGAGCACCGTCCCATGATCAGACCCAAAAATCGAGCCTTTACCGCTGCCGTCAATCATCAGGCTGTCCTCGGCTCATGCTCACCATCGTTTGCAAAAGACCCGTGCGGCGGGCGGTGGAAAATTTTGGGAGAACGCGTCGCCGCGCACAAGTATTCTTACGTCACGCACGTCGCCAGGGGCGATGATAATTTTAGAGACCCACTGATGAGCCGGAAGATGGACGCGTTTCGTTAACGGTTGCACGCGAACTGCCAAGCGGGACGTTCGAACGGATGTGATTTCGTGTAATTATGGCGCCCAACGAAATGGCGGAGACACTGACCGACGATGGATGTAGCGTTGAAAACGAGTAAGAAATATGAGCACCGAGAAGGAGTAAGGACTGTAAAAGAAGATTTTGTGCGATGCGAGAGCCACTTCAACGAAGGTATGTTCGATAATGGAGTCATATGGGATTCAAAGCATAAAGATCATGATCTCGAAACTGCTTCAGCGGCAGACTGGCTACTGACTGTTTACCGCAATGGCACCGGACGCGTTCTAACCCCTAGATAGCGTGCAAGGACCACACTATGATCCGGCTTAAGGTAACCTGGTCAGAGGAGCGCATCATTAACCAAGTGTTTTTATAACTAGAAACGAAACCATAAGTAAGACCTACAAAACAAGACATATATCAGGCTTAGGTAGCCGAAGATTGTAGAGTCATGTTTATCTTTGGTCATACGTCGCGCGGAAGCTATTGCGGAATGTTGCGACTGTGAGGTTGCCATGCGGCTTTACAACCTGCCCTGGATTCGGCGCCAGCGTGTGCCATCGGTGCCTTTTGCGATCGGAATGTGGCAGCGGAAAAGAGAGTGCCGGACGCTACGAGGCGGCATTGAAGGGCGCAGACGCCGTGAGTCGCAGCGCTGCATGGGATCTTGGAGTTCTGCGGTGCCCAAATGCCTCTCTTCGTCATGATTCAAGCTCGGGATCAAGGCCCGCACATGCACTCCTTATTAATCTGCTAGCTAAGCCTCATTCACGCCACAGATCACACTTTCCTTCATAGACTGTACAGTTTTTCTAGCTCCCTTGTCCACAGGAGGGATAACTAAATTCGGACGACTTCAGTGCATCGGATATGCCAGCGAGTCCTTGCTGACTAAAGTTTAGTCGTTGAAAATCTGCGCTACGACGCTTGCTAGCAGCGGTGCACGAATGCGGTTCCAAAGCAATTAGGGAATCACAGAATTACGTCACCGGTTCAAACGGGCCAATTCGGCGAAGAGCGCTAGAAGGAAATTCCTGGACGTGTTACAACGCCGTACCGCTAGTTGTAAAACGAAACCGCGGCGGGGGTGGTTGAGGGTGGATGCGCACGAAAACGACCGTGATCAGTTAGAGAATGGCTTCGATTGCACGAGGATGATCTTTACTGAATGGCAAAAACATCCATTCAGAGACACTATGCATTAGTTAGGAAGGAGCTGCCAAAACGTGTAAAAGTACATTCGTCCCTTCTGAATTCGGAGAGACTGTATTGTGTAAGGTTGGGCGATTACGTTAACGGGATAGGGAACGTCCAGAAATTGTGTTATCATAACAGGGCACTTTTTTACCTCCCCCCTGTTATCAAAATGTAATCAGGGGTCTGACCCCCCCCCTCCCCCTGTAATATTACACCTCCAAAATCGGGTTTTAAGCTGTCTAAAACTAGGTACCTTATACGTATTAGTTTAGAAGCATGTTATTCGACGTTCTGAAGCATAAGACATCATTTAATGTGACACTTTCATGACACTAAAAATTTTTTCTATTTTTGCCTTGGTCCCCCCTTTGGTGTGTACGCTTAGAAAGCCAAATTTTTGTTCACCATAAGAGCGAATGTGGCAATTTTCTTTCGGCCCGCCGCCAGGCGCCGCCCGCGTAAAAAATGGCCAACCGACCGAAACCGACCAAATTTTCGGCGAAAAATGGGCAAATCTGGTCCAAATATGTTCAAAAATTGAGTTAAAAAAGGGTATGAAAACACAATTTCTGGACGCTCCCATACGGGTGGCAGAACGGGTCATTTGAAAATGGAACGAAAATGGTTGAAAAGCCCGTTTTATCTGTTGGGAACAACGAAAGAGCAAGTTGAAATCATGCCCGCCGCAGGCAAGCAAAAACTTAATCATGAAGTGGACTAACCTAGTGAAATTCAAGGCTTGGCTCCTAGCGGCGGACATTCCACTAGTACGGACGATTTTCACATTGTAAGATTCGTCGGCTTAGTTTGACAATGACAAGTGGAGAAACTCGGTGAAATTTCGCAGACTTAAAAAAAACCGAAGTCGTTCAGAACAGAACGGAAATATTCGTAG
Source organism: Aphelenchus avenae (assembly GCA_020875895.1). Classification (NCBI taxonomy): domain Eukaryota; kingdom Metazoa; phylum Nematoda; class Chromadorea; order Rhabditida; family Aphelenchidae; genus Aphelenchus; species Aphelenchus avenae. Next base: position 94,385 of record JNEY01000328.1, read on the forward strand.
AGGCCGATCGGCAGGCAGATGGGAACGGAAAATTTCGATAGAACGTCCAGCCCTAGGATGGATGTACTAGCAATTCCACGCATAACTTTTTAAGCGCAGCTTGCTAGCATCGCTATCAAACGTCCAAGCGGATTAACGACCTACTGCGCTTACTTGTCATCAGCTTCCATTTGCAGAAACGCGCCACCAACTCGATGACGCTCATTACGTGAGGCCTTGAAGGCAACGTCTCAGCAAAGCCATCAGAATGGAATAACCAAGGATCATCCGCTCAAACGTTTCGATTAGCGTTCGAATGCAAAGTGAATTTCACAACCGGGTAGAAGCGGTGCTGGATGTAGACGGCGACTGAACGGCCACAAACAAGCGTCCTTGTTTACACGCTCGACGACTCATACTTGTACCGAACCGATCTTAGTTGATGCTTCATAGTTAGCAATGCGCCTGTTTTGTTGCAAACCGCTGACAGAATGTCAGGACGAAAGAGCGGTTGGTAGGACAGACAGGACGAAAGACAAACGCTCTTTAGTTGTGTCGTATTTCAAGGATGCATGCCTAACAAGTTCTAAAACTTCTTACTGGGGCAGAGACGGCGTGAGGTTTGCCTATTTGGCTACCTTAGCGTAAATAAGTGTCGCGGTTAACGCTAAATTTGGTCGTAAGCCCATTAGAGCTCTGAAAGTCTCATGCACCAACAGATTAAAGGCGATACAACGAATTATTGCAGGAACAAACCGCAAAGTGACAAACCGCACACTGCCTCGGAAAAGCGCGCCGATGAACTGTGACGCTATTGTCACTAGCATGCAGAACGCTGACTGTTCAGCAATTAGTAGGGCGGGCAAGTAGCCAATGTAAGCAAACATTTTTGATGAATCAGAATTCGTTCCTGCTACGCCAAGCCTCGCGCTTAACTGTCTGAATCGAAAGAAGTTTGGAGAGGAACTCGGGCAAGAAAAGGTCGCGAAGCGAGTAAACACAAAACTGAGGATGAGGAGGTCCATGGCAATAAAAATAAGTCATTCCTAACATGTTGCATGGAACAATACGTCTTTTGTCTTAGCTTTGTTCCTGCTTTGCCTTCCCTAGCAAGTGGTCGTACACGTACCTGGCAGGCGGGCAAGAGGAATCATCGAATCGGTGGCTTCCACATGCGAGCCGTTGTCCGCTACGGTTTCCATGTCCATGAGGTTTTGGCTCGACGCGTCGCTGACGCTCATCTGATCGAAGTTGTTCGTCACGGCACCCTCCGTTAGTTGGCAGTTCATGGGCAACTGATTCGCGCACTTCTTGTGGACGTTCACCTGCAACGGGCCAAAGTACGATGGGTTGCAGACAGGCGCAATGTTTGCATAGGTCGAAGTACATGTCAAGTCTGCGTGGAGGCGAAATTTGGAACGCTCAAAGCCCGCTTTGCTCTTCCTGGCAAAGCAAGGCGGGATATCTTTAGGACTTAGACACATGCATTGAGGAGCTTTGCGTAAGGCTGATCCTCACGAAAACTATAGTTAACCCGCAGCTTATAGTCGTTCCTTCGGTCGAACCGCATGTTATGCTAACGTGGGCGACTCAAGATTCGTTCTGAAATTATGACGCAATATCGGACAACGAAAGATTCTTCTGCCCAAGTTCTTCGTTAAAGGAGGTGGTGCTGACCCAGTGGCGTACCGAGCATCCGATTTTAGGGGGGGGGGG
>JNEY01000328.1:98434-135387 GCA_020875895.1 Aphelenchus avenae
TTTTTTTCCCCCCCCCCCCCCTTCCACGGGGTGTAATCTTTTTTGCACTGATTTTGGTTACACAATTACATACCCTGTAATGATTACACATTTTCTGGAAGCATCCCTAGGGGAAGAGTGAAACTCTTTTTGCATGCATCGGTACTGAATCGTCGCGATTACGGATGCGGCTGCCCTAGGAGTCCATAGCTGACCCTTTGGCTTCGATGGAAAAGATAGAATTACATGAAGGTTACTTCCTTAGACCGACCTCTGATGATTACAGGGAAAAAAACGTAGCGACGTGCGCTTATTTGCAATGCCCCAAAAAGCTTACCTTTCTTTTCATAGTCACACCGAGTTTAGACCAAAACGAGGGCTAGCATTTAGGACGATGGACGGATGAACTGGGTTTCGCTAATGCCCATCATGCCCTTTGTTGATTGCGCGAAACCAGCGGTAACAGTGTGGACCAACTTTAGCGAACTCCCCCACGGCGGGTAAACATCGCGGCAGACTCAGTGACGTCCGTTTGGTCAAGAACAAAAAGAGCGCGTTGTTTACACGCTTGGCGACATCGCCCGGAATGGTGACGAACATTGGGGCATTTTCGCAGAATTCTTTCGCAAAGAGCACCATCGGCCAAATTCCTGCGTGCTTCGCGGTCCAAAAGTGGATTTCGGCCGGCTTGGACACATTCCTTCGGACACTGTCGCGTCCCACCCGTCGCACTTGGTCACATTGGGCCAGCAAAGTGCAAAGAACTCGCGGAACAGTCATCGCACCCACGCTTCGCGTAAACAATAAGCGCAAAAACGCGTACCAGTTGTGCCAGCGAGCTCAGGTGCTGGAGCATTTGGGCGCTATTGTAGTCGTGTACGAACAAGTGCAGTTCGCCGAGCGGTGCGGCGAGGCCGGCGGCTCCCGCGCCTCCCGGGGCGCCGCTCTCGAGTCGATGACGCTCCGCCATCTGACGCGCCTTCTGCCGGAACAACTCGAACGCCTGTAAAGGTCACCGGTTATTGTTGTCCGCTGCGGGCATGGGGGGTATGCAATAATGACGGTGCAAAAGTGCTGCTGAATTCTGTTTTGGACTAAAAGCGCAAAGGATGAGTCATGGGATATCCGCACGGAATGGCCTAGCACATTCTTTGTTCGTGCAGGAGTCCTACCGAAATGGGTTGCAGGTAGCGTTTCAATTTTGGTGCCGAGGGACGATGTCATTTAGCCTTTTTGCTTGCCAGGCGTCATGTCGAAGTTTTCCATTCAGTTCTACCACTGAAATTTTGTCGGATCCCGGTCCTGTTCCTTTATGAAATGACTGTTCGTCCGTTCTGTTCCGTTCCCAAATGACCCTTTCTACACGTTCTGTTCCCATTCTTGCGTGAAACATCGGCCCTTGCCCGTCGGCCGCTCCCTACCGACGTTCCGCATGTCACGCGTGACATTGTGGTTCAATATTTTCGCTAGACTAGCTGCACACCGGTAAAGAGTTGGCGTGAAGTTGTCTAGTGTTAACGAATAGCCAAAGGCAAAAATCAAGCAGTGAGTTTTGCCTAATTTTAGGCAACCAAACGAACTGACGGGTTTGGTCCTAACTCAAACATAAACTTTTTCACGGGTTACGTTCGACTCTTAACCATATTTTTCATACTAACGAGTTCTCGATAGTGTAGGAGTGACGTGCACAATTATACCGCCGTAAATGCCTTCAGTTTTAAAAAAGCTCGAGAAATGCGCCACTTACGTGTGGATCCTGTGATCGCTCGACAACGATGAGCTCCTTGGACGAGCCGTACTGCAGTGTGACTGTGATCGCTTGCGGCGAATGCGACACCATACTCGCTATCGACATTCCGTTGTGAACTGTGTTGTTGCCTGCGTACGAATAGGAGCCGTCCATGTCGCTCGCTTGAAACGGGTTTGGCAGCATGCAGGCTAAACGGCGGATGCAAATCTGACGCGGCAAGTAAAGTTTTGAGCGCGATCGATTGAACGTAGGCTGGGCACGAAACTTGAGGCTTGGAAGGGAAGTAAACTTGGACCTTCATCAACGTAGTGATGCATTGCTGATGATGATGACTGATGAAAGTTCAATGCAGATGCAGATCAATTTCGTCTTAGCTGCTCGGCTTAACTGGCCGGGAAGCAGGGAAAAGAAAGAAAGAAAGCTGCCTCGCCTTTCCATATAATCTCGAGAAATCGTTATGACCTAGATCTGCAATTTTGGATGGATATTCCCACCCGCTGCTGCTTCCTAACCATGTTTAAGAACGGATCCGGGCGAGTACGAAATGAGGTCATGTAGGCATAGCTGGCGTTCTCAGTACGGTCGTCGAATTCAATGTTCCTACCAGCAGGCACCATTTGGACGCGCCAATAGGGTTGAATAAACTGTTCAGCGTCGTAGTGCCTTTACATTGAGACAACTATTACACGCAGGAAGTCATTAAAGAGATGATGTACAACATGCATTTCTTCCTACGGTGTCAAGATCTACAGTGAGGATGCGTAGTCGTACGAAGGTACGGCCTTATCATGGAGTACCTGGTGACGGTTTGTAGCTGCACACCTCCCGCCACATTTTTCTGGTGCTGCTACATAATTGAAATAAAAACGCGGCTGAGAACCGATGGCGTTCGTAGCCTACCCAAGTCGACGTGACAAACGGACACGCGGACTCCGACGACAATCGACCGGTGGCGGTGGGATGCGAACGCCGCTTTTGTGTTGTCGAGAGCGAAAACCTTATTGACGAGACTCCACAAAGATCGGCGGGTTAGTGCTGGGTGTCCGCTGCGCAGTTCAGCGCGGCGGCGGCGCGACTGTCGCGAGTATCATTCCAATCAATGCGCCCGCGCAAAGTCCTTTCTCGAAAGGCGGCCCTTCGGTGACCCTCTTCAGTGGTGCGTGCGCGAAAACATTCGAAAACTTTCGGCGCTCAATGGGAGAGGGTGTCGGGAAATAGCGAATGTTTGCGGACGTGCAAAGAGACCGCGAACTCAGCGTTTTTCTCGGAGTGTCGGTGAAAAAAGTGTGCTAAAAAGTTTTAAAAAAATGCTAAAACACGCCAAAGGAACGTAAACCTAAGGCAATATTCCCGGCTGAACCTACCACGGGCAAACGAATGCAACAGTACGTACGCAATGCATTTCTGACAGACTTAAGGTAAACAATTAGGAATATACTAAAATCGCACGTACGCACTCAAAGATGCAGTAGCCGACGGAAGCGACCTTCGCTCCGTTGTCCGCTAGTCGCCGCTGAGAGGCATCTAAGAGAGATCCTTTCGTCCCCCAACAGAGTCACCGATTCTGGAACCGGTTTCACGCAGCGCTGATTATCGCGAAATTAATTCAAAGCTGTTTTCACCGCTGCTGAAAGCCTCAATGAAAGGTTATCCGGATGACCAACGCACTGCGTATGATGCGGATGCTGTTTTAATCGTTTAAGTGTCTTCTCAGGCTGTATAGGCATTTGCCGATGTCTACAAAACGCTCATTAGGACACCCATGCTTTCCTGAACCCATAAATCATTCGCCAACCAGTACTTACACGTAATTGTATGCTCCATAGTTGGTCAGTTTATTCGGCAGCCAGGCCTGCTAAAGTGCCCGAAGAAAACATAGTGGAGGAGAGTACCACCCCATGTGCCAGTAAGAGACTAGTGAATGGCGGACAAGTCATTCGCGCTCGATGACGACCTCGCTGCTGTCGCCGTCATCTTCGAAGCGGATGCGAAGCTGTTCTCCGAATGCGTTCGAAACCTCCTCCTCGTTCACCTGGACGTCATCACTGGTGCGAATGCGAAGCACGTACGGCTTGCAACTAGTGGCTGAGAGGAAGGCCTAAATTGTTGGTAAGTATAGGGATGCTAAAGACGTCGAAGTAAAACGTACCGTTTTGAGCGCGTCCACCACGCCCAGGTGACCTCCACTGAGTTGCCCCGCCGAGACGTCGAGTTGCCTCGGTTCGTCCCACTCCCTCTTCGGCTTGTACTCGAGCCACTCGATGACTTGGGCCGGTTTCAGCGAGTTGTCGTACCCCTTGGCTGCGAACGTAACCTCCTTCATGTCGAGATGGTTGCAGCTGCGCATGAAAATATGTCCAGAAAGGTTCGGGTGTCCACGGACGCGGAGCTCCTTGCAGAACAGGAAGTCAGTGAACCAAGTCTCGCTCGTCGGGCCATTGATGCCGTACCACAAAAACTTATCGAAGCGGTCCAGTGATATGGAGACAACTTCCTCCTTCCAGGCGGACTTGACAGCGAGTAGGGCAGCGACGTGAGCTTTCTTGATTTGACCGTGAAACCTGCAATACAAAATGTAACTTAGTCTCAAACTTTTTGTTTCAAAGCAACTTACTCGAGCTTCCGAACGGCACAGCCCTTGAGACACAGCGCGTCCGCGATACGGATTCGCTGCGCGCAGCGTCCCTGCCTGTAATCCGAGTAATTGTCCAAGTTCGTGAAGTGGACTTCGTCCAGCACGCGGAGCGGGAGCTCGTCATTGTGCGAAACGATGTTGTGGAACTGCTGGCTGACCAGCTGGAGTCGATCGAGATCCGCACGCGTGAGCTTCTAGAAGATCCAGGTCAGCACCGTGCTCGGAATGTGGATGGGAGTCTAAAGAACTGCTTGTGTCGTGGTCATCGGATTCCAACAGCGATACTTACCGAGACGTCTCCTCGCTTTCCCAGAGCCGTCCGGTCCAGCCATGGGCAATGAGAGCGCACGGTTCTGATTTCGCCCCTCGTGAGGTCGAACTCCTGCTGTAGGATGAGACGTGCTTCGAGCGTCTCCTTGCCCTTAATGAGGTCGGCGATGGCCTGACATCCGTAGTGGTAGAGGCCGGGAATGTCCGGGTAGCTAGCGGCCATGACGAGTTTGAGTAGCTCCGGCGCGGGTACTTTGAAGAAGCGTTGCTCATACTTGGTGAACTTGAACCGGTTGCACTCCTGGGTGAACGAGTCCTTCTCGATAACAGGGTCTGGTTGACCTGAATCGGTGGCTATAACATGAGACACATGAAGCATTCCTCGAAAGACGTTGGCGTCTACAAAGTCTTTACATTCTCATTGCGTACCTTTGTGTGCTTTGCACCAGTCGACCACCTTCTTGAAGACGCGAGCTTCGATGTTCTTCACCGGAAACGTGCCGGGGTACTCGCCGCCCTTCTTCTTGACGCTGAGTTTCTTGTACGTGTTGTCGAAGGTACGGGACATGCGCAGAACTTCTAGCTCCACAGCGATCTGTCGCTTATCAGACGTCTCGCAAATAATCTGCTGCGATGTAGTGGGATTTGCACCAGCTGCTGAGCACATTGCGCAGGGCGGTCGACGGATCAAAGGATACCCTAAAGCAGCAAGAATTTGTGTGTCTCTTAACGAGTTGAATGAATTCGAAGAAACTGTAAAACCGGTGATGACAATAAACACGCAGTCTGTCGGTTTTGTTCAAGCTAACATAACCATAGTGACGTCCACAAGCGTCGGTTAAAAGCGACGCATGAGATGCTGGGACGCCTGCGACATGCGATGGTGCTCTCCCGGTTGGCCTTCTCTCTCTTGTGTTGGGTGTAGGCCATAACGGCGGTGAGACGGTCAATGCAGACAAACCGTTGCGGGACCGCAATGCACAAATGTGCACGTCGTCAGTCAATACCCAGGCCATTCTGCTTTTTGAGACGACCAACAACAGATCGCTTGATTTACAAGCCAAACCTACAAAGCCCATGCTATTAGTGAAGGACTAGCCATCAACTTGCAAATACAGCCATGCATGTTTATACCAATGATGGCTTTTTCTGTCCTGAAAGCTTTCAGGACAGGATTCCAAACATTTTTTTTGGACAGGGCAACGAGCAATCCGTAATTGGTTCGCTTAGCCAGGGAGTGTCTCGTCTTATCCCATTGGTTCTGTATTGTCAGCACGTACTGGCAAATGGCAATTTATGGAAGGGCAATTCGGCATTGAACTCGGCCATCGGTGGGAAGTCGACTGTGGGCCGTTGAGGCACACCTAAAGCTTCAAACACACTTTCGAACAAAGACGGTCTTGGGAACTCTACTAGCGTTAATCCAAAATCAGACCACCAATACTTCTGTACAGATCGGACTTTTTGTTTGTGTCATGAAAACGGCGGATAGAGCGGCACCAACAAAGTTCCTATTGCAGAAAGCGTCGGTAGGAGCATGACTCAGTTGCGTCCGACACACGTTCCATTCGAAAGTGGATTAGGGTTAAACCGCCGACGACCGAGCATATTGAATGAGCGCTTGTTTTCACTCATAGATGACGGTGGACACGCAAATGTGTCGCAAAAATGTCGCTTAGTGTCGTCATCACCTGCTTAGCGTTAGCGATCACTATCTGCTATGCCCGATTGCACGGTAAGACGGCGTGTGCGACCCACTGCGATTCGAATGTTGGAGCATTTAGTCAGCTTCAACGGACGCGATGACTGGTGGAAGCTGCCTACTGACGGATTCGTCCCACGCATTCCTGAACTTTCATGGTACGTGTCCGCTCACAGCTGACGTCCGTAAGCCACGCAATTGGTGGTGTTATATGCAAGCCCTGATTGTCTGTGTTTCGAGTCTTTTTTTGTCGTTCAGGAACAACTTCAACGGTCATCCGGATCTTGCTCTGGAACTCCCTCTGACGCCATTTCAAGTCGAGAAGGCGGTAGTCCCTTTCAGTACGTGGCGTGTACGAGGCTACGCCTGCGACAGGGATATGAAGCTCTTGGGTAAATTTTGTCGTCGTCTTGCCAACGCATTATCATGCCTCATGTTCAGACGGAAACGACATGACCTCAGCCGTGAAGGTCATCGCTGCGCTGGACCTCAACGAAACGGACTATGAGGACTTCTCGCTCGCGCTAAAGAACTGGGACTTTAGTGCGCTTCTGGACGTCGTCTACGAGAAACTCTTGAGTCTACCGAATAAGGTAGGAATCCCTATCGCCTGCGAAGCCTCTTGGGCAGATAGTCAAGCTTCTTTTTTTCAGCAACAAACAGAAGCCATGCGCTTGATCGACGCCTATGGCCCGCCGCAAACATTCGTTAGTGCCTTAGAAGCGCTCACCGTGGAGCAAAAGGCACACTTGGACCTCTTAGCGAGAGACAAACGGATGCGGGAGCTAAGTCAGGTGCTGCGTGGCGTCATTCTGAGTCTTCCCGATGAGGACCAGTTGCAAGTAAGCATTCTGAAAGAGAAGTTTCAGAGAAATGGGCGCCATTTTCCCGACTTTTAGGCAAGGAAGTTCGTCGCTTCAGTGAAGTATTTGTTTGGGAAGCTATGAGATCGAACGTACAATAACATGTTCATAGGTCTCATCGCTTTAAAGCGGACAAATGAAATGTTGCGTTCACCTTCTTAACCTTCTTCCGTTCACTAACAATGGTGCTCTAACGGATGGAGACGTTAAGAACATTGTGCATCCCTATCCTAACGCACAGCAACAAAAATTTCTTAGCACATGCTAAGTATTTGGTTATTTCGGAAGGTACATGCTTTTATATGAAGAACTCAGGAATTTTCTAGAAAAATGTGATCTGGAAGCGCGGTACAAACAGTATTGATCAGAGATACAAGGCGATGGCAAGTTCTTGAGATTGCTGGAGGTTTATACATTGCCCGGGACGTCGTCACTCGTTGACCTCCGAATGCTTCTCGAAGTACTCGAACAGCTCGTCCATGTACTCCTTGCGCACGTCGGCGTAGTTCATGACCACGACCTTGTCGCCGCTAAATTAGTGAATACTCACGTCTAACTTGGACTGTAGTGGCTGAATGACTTATTCCTCTTTCGGACTTCGAAAACATCATTTTTTGCCTGCAGGGGAATCCGCATAGTTTCCTGGAAAGACGGAGCAAATAACCTCAGAAAAAAGACGCTTGCACTTGATGAAATTTTTAGGGACTACATGCTGTCTTTTTCTACACATTATGCAAGCGGTGCTTACATCTGTACGGCGAAGGACATCTGGTGAATGTTCTTCGGCATCTTTCCGTTTTTCCTCTTTCCGTCCTCTTCCTCCTTGTACGGTCCGAGCACGGTGACCTTGCCGCCCTGCAATGCTTAGCAGTTAATGTCAAGACTCTACTTAGTGACGCACCTTCTGCTTCTCGAGGTATTCCTTGACTACCTGCGGCGGCAGGCTCTTCTCACGCTCAAAGGTCTCGCTAAAACTGATCATAATTACAAGGAGAAATTCCTCGCAAAATGAATGGATGAAACCGTAATTCTTACCTCCATTTGACTAAGTAGAAGTTTACTTTCTTTCCATCCACCACTTCAGTCTTCGGGCCGCCGACGATGCGCTTGATCTGCCAAAAGCTTTCGGTGATGTTTGCCGGGACCATTTGTTCGTGACTTCCTAAATGGCTAAATCCGTTGCACACAATGTGAAACGCCACCGTACAAGTAGCAAGCGATATAACAATGTCTAGCAAACAAAAGCTAGTAAGAAAATCTGACACGGCTTTTCGGCTAGGCAGTCATTTTTCGACGATGGGAGTCAAATTCGCTAGCTGATTTTTCGTTCACCGTGTGAACTTCAGCCGACGCTAGGTCCTTTTTGAAACGCCTCGCCAACGGCTCTCGAGTGGAAATTTGGCGACCTAGCATTCTCCAGGAAATGGCTCACCGACCGTCGGTTAATGTAAGGCATGGAACGAAAAACGTGTACGGATTAATGATGAAAAAGCGCTTTCTGCGACTCTATCCAATCCAAGCGGTTGTTGAACGAATAACGAAGAAAGAAGTACCATTGAAAATGGAAGGTTCCATGCGGAGGTCCGCCGGACTAGGAACAAAAAAAGTTATGATCAGTTAAATCCTCGCGGGATTCCTCCTACCCCGCGACGTTTATCTAAGCGGTTAGTCAGAGGCTTGTGGACCAGTAAATATCGGAATGCATGCAATACCGGTGAAGCATGTTTTTGTGGGTGCCTGCTTCTTGGGCAGGACGTACCTCGTCAGCTGTAAAAAGCGAGTAGTATTCATGCTGGCAGAGCTAACCCAAGGGCCTTGAAAGGCGTTATAACAAATCGCTATGTTTGTTCTGTGACTTCCCCTACTTGAGAGTTCTATCATCGCCAAGAAGCACCAGATAAAATGGATGTTATGCGCTTGCTGACTTTATTCCTGAATTTGCAAGTTCTTTGCCACATCTCAGATATAACGGAGACGCTTGTGCTTGCGGTACGGCGGCGGTGGCGCGGTCACCGCCTCCGTGGACGGGTGTACCTCGGTAGCCGCGGGAGCATAGCTCTGCTCCGGCGGTGCCGGCGCGTAGTTCTCGGAAGGCCGCGGCTGCTCTCCGGATCCTTCGACTTCTTCGGGCGGCGAAGGAGTCGCCTGATGTGGCGGCGGATAGGTCTCCTCTTTCGGTGGCTCTGGCTGCGAAGGAGACGGCATTCGGGTGGGGCACTTGCAGTAGCTCGCATCCTGACCAGGGGAGCCGGGTTCGCCGAACATTCCGCGCATTCCAGGCCAACCGGGCTTGCCTAAGTATTCACTGGTAAAGTTCAGAACTGTTAAGGAAAATTTTCTTTTCTCTTTCGTAAAGTTGCAACGTTTGAAGTTTAGGATGCAAAATTTTTTAGCTTTTTTGAATATTTTTCATAAACTGTGTTTTCATGTTTTTCTCGATAGTGGCTTACCATCGTCTCCCTTCTCCCCCTGCGGTCCCTTCTCGCCTTGCTTGCCCATCATTCCAGGCATTCCCATCGCGCCCTTGTAGCCCTTGTTTCCTGGCGGCCCGCGCTGACCAGGCGGACCACGAGGACCAGGGCTATAGCGTACTCCATCCGTGCCAGGTCTACCGACGTCACCGTCCTTGCCCGGCGGAGCGGGCTCGCCTCGTTCGCCTGGCGGTCCGGGAGTTCCGGGATTGCCTGGACGTCCTGGTTGGCCGTCCATTCCAGGAAGCCCCTAAGGTGGTTAGTGACGTTCAGCCTAAAGTTCAGTAAAAATTACCTCTTCACCAGGTGGTCCTGGCTGTCCAGGATATCCTGGATGCCCAGGTTGGCCAGGCGGGCACAGTCGGCACGATTGCTGCTCCGGGTTGTGCTGAAGGGCCTCGGCTTGCTTTCCAGGCTCCCCGGCGTCACCTCGACGACCAGGCTCGCCATTCGGTCCGTCCATTCCGGGTGGTCCTGGCGGTCCAGCGGGACAGTTGTTCTCGCCCTTGACGCAAGAGCACCACGGCTGGGGTCCTTTGCCGGTTTGGCGCTTCGTGCGAGCCACACCTGCGTGGTCGGCTGAGGGCAGGAGCTTCTTCGTCTTGACGATATCCGTCCAGAGTTGGTTCTGAAGAACAAAGCATGACCAATGAAATCGGACGAGCACGCATCGATGGAGAATCAAGTCAGGGAAGCGCATTTGTGCTTTCTTGTCGAAACTACACTTTATGTCCAATGACTTCTTCTGTTCCTTGCAAATGTGCTGGGTGAGAATCTGCCTGTGCAGAGTGACTTGTGTAGGAGGGGCTCGAAATTAGTGAACTTATCGTGCTCAGTTGAGGCTATGAAGTTTGCTCTGCGAGTGAATCTTCGTACCAGGGCGGGGGGTCTCGGTCTCGGTCTCGAAAACCGAGACTCTCGGGGGGTCTGGTCTCGGTCATGAGAAAAAGCACCGACATTAGGCTTTTTCCGATCTGACTTTGGCCCGCCGCTATGCGACGCCAGAGCAAATTTTGACTTTATTTCTCAATTTTTCGCCTAAAATTTCGTCAGTATCACTTGCGGCGCGCTGTTTTGAACAGAATATAGAAGCATTTATTGGGTATGAGCGAGAAAAATAAGCTTGTCTAAACTTGTTTGAGAGAGCTTAGAACAGGGTCCCGAGTGTAATACATATTCCAAGTCTCGGTCTCGGTCTCGACCGAGACCGAGACTCTTGGGGGGGGCCAGGTCTCGGCCCCGGTCTCGATCTTCAGAATTTTATCCCCCAGCCCTGCTTTGTACATAGCTCAGGAACAAGAAGCATCGGCTTTCCCTCATCGAAGACTAAAAAAATTGAGTACCTCTAATTCGTGGAACTCCTTCATGTCGAAGGCCAGCTGCTGGTTTATCACGTCGATCTTCGAGAGAAACATGGGCATATAGAGCCATGACACGGCAATGGTGGTGACCGAGACGGCAATGGCCATGTAGCCGGCAACGCGACCGTCGGACATCGCAGCGGTCGCGGTCCAGCGGTCAGCTTCCTGCTGTCTAATAAAGCAGCTGAGGCAGCGAGATGGGATGCAGCGCTGCGGAATGAAGCGCGGCGACCTTGTCGCGAGGCGGATTTATACGACGTTCACTAAACGGATCGGTGACAAGTCGAGTGGATCGACGCACGTCCGCTTTACGATCCCGTCGGAATGGGCTCGAAAAATGGCTCCTCTGGCGTGGATGGGAACGCGTAAAACGAACCGGTTCAACCGTTCCTTTTTGCGGCCTGGAGCATGATCAACAGCGGTGGAGCAACGGAGAACGTTAGTAGCTGGGTTCCAGGCGTTCGTCCGATGATGGAGTGCATGCAGAATGGACGCTAGAATAGACTGTCTTAAAATCAATCGCTCTGGAGGCTGCAAGTAACTTGTCGGTAATGAGGATAGATCTTTTTAAGATGGAGATATAGCACGATAGTGCGTTGCACAATGACAAAAAAAAAACAAGGTATTTTAGTTCGGTTCCAAAAAAGCTTCTTCCGCCTACTTAGGAGGACAACGATGAAAACTTCTTGGCACTCGCCCCTATTGCGGAGCTCTTCCCTTCTTGTACAAAGTCGGTCTTATTTTCAAGGAAACACAGTAGTGTGCGACATACGCATGCGGATAAAGTCAAACCGCCTTCCTGCAAGCTTTGAACACTGCAAGCTTACGTGCTCAAGCCCTTGTGGCAGCAGTGCCACCATCGGTTCTTAAAATCAATCGCTCTGGAGGCTGCAAATAACTTGGCGGTAATGAGGATAGATCTTTTTTAAGACGGAGATATAGCACGATAGTGCATACTCAGGTTTTTAGCGCTCTTAATGGCATCAAGCTGAACTCTTGGGCAGATAACTGCCGCATTCGCAGGGACTGCAAGACATCGGCGTCGTCTAGGACTCAGTAAGACGCTGCCTTTTGTGTCGTCTTCTTTCGCTCATTGCTTCACCCGCGGCTAGACGTGTGACCCTGTCCGGTGGATCACAGTTCTCAGGCGGATGCATAAAACTTCATCGCTGGCTGCGTCAGGAATTAATTCGGCTTCCCTGCACCCTGCGCCCGTCTTGCTATCCAATTGCACTTGGATCCCATGAGACACTTCCTTTCGCGGAAGCTCGGAATTATCTCAACAAAGCCTGTGAACATCGGACAATGTGCACCCCCGAGTTTGCAACTAATTAATTTTTGACGGGTAAGCGACGCCCTTGACAGAAAGACAATGCGGAAGCGCAAATTTTGCCGGCTTCTTGTGTCCATAGATCCCTTTGTTAGTCATGCTCTGACGCAAGAGTACCCTTTTCGCGAAGAAGTTTTAGCTAGGAAAGCTAGGACTTCATGAGGCGGTTGGGCGAAAGTTCAAACGAGACGCTTCTGGCCTTTAAACCTTCACCTAAAATTTCAACTGTATGTGCACATTTTTAACATCTTGGGCTTCGCTGTGGAACTGCTTGTACTGGGTGAAATAAACGGGCGTGGACGTTATTCCAAGTGAAGCTCGCAAATGTCTTGTACCTTGAGGATAAATTAAGACCATACGGGCCTCGGATTACCTGTAAACATTACGTTACACTTCGCAGAAAAAGACGCCTTTAGACTTGTTTTCTTAGGCACACATCTTTGTGTACGTTTGCTTCGCATGCATCAATCACGCATCCCACTCATTCGGGGCATGCGCAAACACGCCGCGGAGCATTAGCGCGCTGTGGGCCATAGAACACGGCTCTGCTCGGCGCGCGCCTTGCCCGCCTGCCGGGAAAGCCGCATAATTATGCGGGGAGACATTCGGATTATGCGCGCCTCGAGCGTCATGTCTGCCTCGCGCGCGAGTGTGCCATAGTGATAGCCGCATTCAGCCTGGAAAAAACTAGGGCATTGTTTTCGTAATGCGTTGTGCGCTTTTGAGCCACGCTCGGTGCACTTTTACGGCGGTTGGCATTTGTTATGCGCATGACTTTCGTTCACACTCTGCTACTCCCGCAGCCAGGCTCAGTTTTAAGTACTCGATGCGTTATTGATGAAGGAAAGCTACTCGATGTGCTTGATGTACTGTTTGAGACACTTTCGTATTTAACCATACGTGAGCTTCGCACAGCCGCGCTACTGTGTAGGCTATCCCAGCGGAGAACATCGCATATTGGTCACTGATGAAAACCAGTGACTGCGCTGTCTGAGGCCTGAGGCGCTTGCTGGTTCGCAGGCATGCCCACGTAGGGCACAATGGGCCTGCTCCTATTCGGAAGCTATCAGCCAGACTATCAAATTGGATACACTCCAAGACACAGACTCCGCCCGCTGTCGTTCGTTGCGAAACTTCTAACGGGCTGGTTGGCAGGCGCCTGCCAAAGGTGCGATTTAACAAACAGCAACAGGCGTAAATTTGCCGCCATGCGCACAATACGCCGTTGACCGAGTGCCATTCGGTCTGTGTGCCGTATCTCACCCTTCAAGTCCCTCTTTCTCTACTTTTCTCTAGAAAAGATAGCCAGGACGTCGCTAATGGATCCATTGACTGAAGGCTAATCACTGATGTCCGGCCGGAGCACGTAGGGATTTGCTTACATTCGCTTGACCTTACGTAGGCGGAAAAGTACCCTCCTCTGTGCTCTGTCCCTGCAAATGTCGTCCATATGTAGCGAGTGTGCACCATATTAACTTGTTTACATCTTCATGACCTCGATCCCAAGCTGTGGGAGGTTTCCTGGATCACGTTCCGGATGCAATAAGCGCGATTGACCTTCGCTTAAAATGCCAAAAGCCCTAGCAGTTTGTACGAATGCTATTAACGGCAAGCATTAGCTTGTTCCTCGGCATCGCTGACCTGGCGGATTAGTGGGCATTATCGGCTTGGACTTTCTGCTATTAACGGTCCACCTATCAGCAGAGCGGAAGTGGTAATGCGCTCACTGTTCCGTAATGCCCGAATTAGTCGGCAAAAGCGGGTAGCATTGAAGCTACTAAGGCGGATTTAGAAGAAATTTTCTTGAGCCGATATACTAGAAACTTTCCGATTAATTGCGGTCAGCGTGTTTCTAGAGGAGTTTCCTTGTACGCAGTGGGGTAACGTCGTTAGAGCAAGACTGCCCTATCGAGACGCAAGTTCAATTTACATATTAGGGTTTCGCGTAGCATCGGTGTCTTACACGGTGCGCGTCTTGCCACAATTCCGAGAATTGAGCGCTCAACGAGTGACATACAGCTATGGCATCGTAATCAATCGCTATCAAATTTCGTTCCACATCTGTTATTGTTATTTCACTCTGTATGTGACGTATGCGATGACACGCTATATTTTTTACCTTTGAGTACCATGTTCCGCCGTGTAGCAGAAGATTACAAGAACACTCACTTGATGCCCTTCCTGTACACTACGGTAGTGTTTGTCCGCTTTTCCGGGTCGGCGATGTTGTTGTGACGTGAGAAGGAAGTGCAATCATGTATTTTTCGCGCATTTTCCGCCGTTTTCAGCGTACCACTGCAAATGATTCATACTGACATTTCGGATTGTCTTGTGACACGCCAAGCACTGATATAGATAAGGGAAACCTTTGTTACCAATAAGTGCTTCCGCGGGACTAGCTCTACTGCAACTTGTAGCTGTGACGCATTCTGTGACAGTCGCAAGCACCATCGTTGACAAGGTAGTGGCCGCACTTGTGACCACAAATTTTCCTGATACGTCTTGCGTTTGTCATGCAAAGAACTGCCTATAAGCAGGCATGGAACTACGTCTGTTCAAAACAAACGATTTGTCCTTACTGTTTAAGCTGTCGGCGGTAACACGAATTACCACCCTGCAGCTGGTACCCCTTTGCGTGCGCTTGTAGGACGAAATCTTACAGTTTCACTACTAAGAGAGGACTCTACTCCATCCTGGTGCTTCAAGTCCGTTTGTCGTACAAATTCCGTAAAGCTGTTTTGTCTAGGCAAGAACCATAACTTCCGTCTCCGATGCTCATGACTCTTCCCGTCTGACTTATCGGATTTGCGTGCAGAACTGCTTCATGGATGCGACAATGACCGGCCGGTAATGAAATATTCCTTCCTCATCAGCTTCCCCTTGTTCTCCGTCGTGCTGCCACGAGAATTGCATTTTCGGGAGTCACGTGCCCTTTTTTTAACATCAGACCACCGTCTCACTAGTCACCTTTAGTGGGCCGCTTTCGTCACCACAGAGAGAAAAAACACATGACGTGACGTAGTCTTCTCACTCTCTTTGGAAAGCGTAGCGATAGTCATTCCCTTAAAGGTCGTTAGAAAAAGGAAAATGTCTAAAAGTAGGTGAGTCCAAACTATTCAATTATAGGGCGCTCTAAAGTGTGGTAAGAATACGCAGTTCTTGAACTAGTCGACACTCAGTTCGTGTAGTTCTTTAAGCTTAAGCTTCTATTGTCAAAGTTTTTCTTGATTACGTCTGAGGTGTACAAAGCAGGTAAACCGACAGTTTCGGGAGCGACACGAGGCTTTCCTGACGACCAACAGCGGTGTATCAGAGGAGCGTGTGCTGAGTTTATGCCTTTCTATGTCTGAATCCATGGCATAATTTCCGCGTTCTGGACCCAACGGAACTCTCGGCACATGCGGTTGACGACTTAATTTCTTGTGCACTCTTAACTGCCTTCTTGCATCCCATGGGAAGCCGGAGCCCGTCATAACAGCATTCGGAAGTTACTCGTCTTTGATAGGACATTGGCAACATGTGGCATATTAGGAGCCTGATCTGCGCAAAAAAGCGGAAGAATTGACCGTAGATATCGCGCTGCTAAGAGTGCAAGGCTCGTTGTTCGGGTCAGCCGTGCATGATCGTGCAACAGGGAGGTAATTTCGACGTCACCCAGACATATTTTTTCCGTTGTGCCATATGCCTTGTCCATCACATACATCACGCCAATGCATTTTGAACGTCCTCGCCCATAGAGTTTGTCTCCCCTCTTCACAGCGCTTACAAATCCACTCTCGAACGCGTTGTCCAGCTCCAATGCTGGTAAAAAGATACTATTCGAGTGTGAGCATCGGACTACGAAGACCCTTGCAACGGATAAAACAGCCTTCTTACTAAGTAGGTGCACCGATACGGAGGTTTAAAGCTGCAACACTGATGTTACTCGTTCTCGGCGAGACGATAAAACCGCTTGTAGGTGTCCTACAAACTGGCGCCATTGGTACGATTGTACCTTTAGCGTGCTTCAGTGTGGCTTACGCAGCAATGAGCGGCTAACATTCGCATCCTTTTTTTCTTGCCGGTCTGCACGCGCTCAGGCACGAGAGGATACAACCGTTTGGGCTCTTTTTTTGCGCGCCGCCGCCCGTATGGGCATTCGATTACGAACCCAATTTCGGTTCGATTTCCGAGAAGACCGCCTGGACCCTGGCGGGTGGCATGTGTACCCGAGGGAGGCGCGATGAACTCATCGTTTCTTGGATGGGATTTAAGCAAAGCCATTCTGAATTAATTTCGGCGAATTCTTCGGCGTTTCGTGGCTATTTTAGGCCGCGTACGCACCGGCGCCCTATTGTTGTTTTGATCTCACGTTCGCTGACCACTAGGCTCATTACCACATTGTCTTAACCTCGTTGTGAGGGCCTTTTTTGCGGTTTCCCTGATACTTCTACTTAGACTTTAAATATGACGAGTTCCCCAGACGACGTTTAATGAAGTCAACAACAGAAAATGTGCAAAAATTCAGCAAGCCAGCCGGTAATCTGCTGTAGCAGCGCCTAGCGCCGGGGACGTTTTACCCGTACTCGCGACTTGGGACCCGTACTTTGTTAGCTATTTTTACTTTCACGCCACGACTCACGTCACGTCACGGCCGGCTATCTCTCCTTCAGGGTACGAACACGTCACATGTGGCAACGTCAGCACTCTCATAACTTTAACCTTCACCTCCGTTAGCTTTTCGTGCATAAAACATCTGCACCGCTTTGACGCTTTGGGAAACATCGCGCAGACCGCGCTCAATCGCTCTTTGTGCCTCGATACTATGCTACCCACCGTGGGTTTTCCGACTTCCTCAAGAAGCACTGGTTCGCTCTTACCGTCTCTAAAATTCTCCATGCGGCGCCGTCAATTAGCGGCGGTTTTGTAGCACCGCGCGAACTCAGCAGCGATATTAACAGTTTTTTTATTATCTCTTGCCGGTACTTGGCAATTCAGCAAAAAAAAGGTTGTGAGACAGTGGTCCCATTTCTCAGAATAAGGTCGTATGCGTTATGAATATAAGGCAAGAATTTTTGCACGAAGCGTTGATTCGTGGAACGGTCCTCGTACGCTTGCTGTTGTGCTGAATGCGAATGAGTGAAATTGAATGTGCTTCCGATTGCGTACGTGGAAGTTTTATGTACATACAATATGATGTGGTACAGAGTATAGTTAGGCGCATGTCCTACTTTTGGCAGAAGATTTCGGCTCTATTGTTTAGTTCGCACATGCTTATTTCACACCGTACAATTGGTTGACTTCTTGGAGAACGCAGAGCCTTACCGTCCGATCCCGGCAGTCAAGTGAACGCCAAAATGGTTTGCGTTATATATACACTAGCATTCAGCACTTTGACTTTTCCGCAGCATGCCTGCTGGAAGTTCTGCCACATGCCGCACCTGCGCACGGCAGGTGCTTCGAACAGGCCACATTTGAGGGACCGTTTGCGGGTGGTGGCGCAAGTGTTCCAGCATTTATGTCTTTCAGAGAACAACGCCATGTTTCCACGAATGGTGGCATTTTTGCTTAGAACGCCCCACCCACGGTTCATAAGTGGGTTGAGCCGCACAAACGCTTACAATTTGATTAAGGGTGCAATAATCCCCCTTTTAAGATGGCTTATGTGGTTAATCGAGGGCCGGTGGTTAGGCTGGTCTTGCGCGAATTTAGTCCTCAACCCCTCAGTCCTTGGTCGATGGCCGGCACGGTGGGATTGGCCTTGTTCTAGGCCCGTAGAACGCGCCAAAAGCGGTTCTCGTCGACGTGTAATTAGCCAAATAAGTGTTTCGATGGTTGCGAATAAAACTGTGTTTGGCGAACGGCGGCTAGCTGACGCCATAGCGTCCGCTGTGTCGATGATCAGCATTCTGTCCGGTTACCATGTGTGCTTGCCCTGTGGTCAAGCCCATTGTACGCGAACTTCGTTAAAAGTTTGGTTGCGTCCTTGTCTGTACTTATCACTTCCTCCCAAGCATAGGCACGCTGCTCTTAGAGCGAGCCAGATCAAACGTTTGGCTGAATTGTGGCATAGTACGAGTCCAATTATCGTGGTTCTAGGGCGCATTCCCTGGTCCGGCATTCGTGGGGCATGTTCGTGATCGAGGCCCATAAAGTACCAACACTCCATTGTGGTCTTCTTGAACCTACGCTCCCAATTCGGAGTCTCGAGAGGCGCTGAAGCGTGATTTTTGCGTGTTCTTCTTCCGTGCCGCAGCATTCACTGCGCAGCAATTAAATTTCTCGTCGACTATTCATTCCGCACACGCGCAATTTTCCCGCGCCTCACGGCACTCTTTGCTGCGCACGACACTAACGAGCGGCTCTCACGGCACGGCCAAAAGCGAGAGCAAAAATTCGCGCCTTGCTCCGTGTGCTGAAACAATATTGGATTATGGTGCCGTTTGTGCACGATGTGTGCGCCGCCCGTCGTGATTGTTAACGTGTGCTAGGCGTCGTTAGGAAGGGACGGCGGGCCTACACCAGCTTGGGCAGGAATACCCAATTCAGTAGAGAGAAACCGATCCGACACGTCAATTAGACGCTCGAGGCGTGGGAAGTACAATGCGATTATAAGGTTGTGTGCGGCAGCAGGATTTTTGGTCCACAGGGTCCTGCCACGAGCCTACGTGCATGTCACAGTTTTGCTCACATACCGGAATTGTTGAGACAGAGGCACGTGGATGGTCCAATATGCTTCTTTCGTAAGAGTGCAGCAGCATTCAGACGTGCGTCGCAGGATATCCGCGTAGCACTTTCGGAGAAGGCGCAGCCTCCATACCCATAATCTCGCATAATCCCATGCAGCATTCTCCAAGATTATCTTGTACTTCCCGCATACTCACGTCCGTTTCATGGAGGCGTGCAGTTCCCTTTGAACGTTTGAACCGTTTGAACGAACCAGCCGACATCCACTCCGACATACGATGGCGATGAATGCGCTAAAAGTTCGCAGATCGGCGCACTAAACTTTGTTAGCCGCTTAGGTATTCCGCGCGGCGCTAAGTTGCTGCAGAGTCGAAGCGCCCCGTCTTCCGGCTTACCCCTTTGCCGTTTAGGACGGTGCCTAAGCGCGGTGCTTAATCGTCGCGTGAGATCGCGCGGCGAATGCGTAATTAGATTCGTTATGTACCACGCAGAGGCGCTTCTTCCCCGTTCGTCGTGCCTGAATCCCGAGACCCTTAGCGCCTTCTTCAACCGTTCTTTCCGCCCCTCCTGGAGCCCTAGGACTGACGCCTTCCTCGTCGAGAGCTTTGTTTGCTCAACCGCCCTGGGCTATATGCCGAGATATGTTTCACTCATTTTCAGGCGGGGATCAAGGTCCAATCGGCCTGCACAATGGGGGTGGGCATGCTTTTATATGCAGCTGTGCCAGGCGTTGACATGTTTTCAGGGGCGTGTTTATTTTGACGCAGGGATACTTTGTTATCGCTGAGAACAAAAACGATTCTGCAGAACCGTCTCGCTGCAGCCTGTCAGCTAATGGGATTAGTACGCGCGATGTTTGAATGGAGACATTCTATAGCAACAGGTGCACAACCGTATTTGGTACCGGAAAACTGAGCCGTAGTGTTGTTATCTCAAACGGGCCAGTGTCTTAACAAAGTTGAACTCGACCTTCAAAACAAACCAAGAACGCGTCTTGGCTGACAAGGGCCGAGTTACCTTCCTGGTCTCTGGCTGACGGGCAAGCAGCGAAACTTCCTAGAGGAAGACTTTATGCCCACTAGCCAAGGATTAGGACACACTTGCACGAATGTCTTCTGGCACCGTACAACCGCACTACTACCTTCACGCTACTCCTTACATCATCGAACTTACTCCCAGTTATCACTAATCCTTCCTCCGTCCTTCCCTACAAAGGCCCCACCAGCTCCACTGGTCATGTCTAAGGGTCATGTGTTTGAAGGATTGTTCATTCACTTGTCATTTCAGATTGGTCATTTCGGATTAAAATAAGGATTTTAAGGAAGAAAGTAGGCTGCTTATCACTAAAATACGGCGACGTATGCATGTGTGCTCGGTTCTCAAAACAACCGCTGCTTTTTCCGCTATATTTTGTGAAACAGTGTCCGCACATGAGCCGCGTTCTCCACTCATTGCGCTGAGATATCTTTTATTTCGGGCAGTTTGTAACGACTAAGTTTCAAACGAGAAGAGGGATCTGTTGCCACATACCGTACATTATCCCCCGTGCGATCCAGTAGTTCCTGCACATGGCTCAAGCGACCCTGTTCCTATATCGAGTTCCCAGGATCCGTGCATGATGAGTTCTCTAGAGTTAGTGTCTATGCCTCACTTGACTTTTGCTCCCACTCTCGTGCGATGACGTGCCCATAGTCCGCGTATGCACGTCAATGCTAATTTGCTCATCCAGCCCTTTCTCTGCACGACTTTCCGCGCGCTTCGCTTACGCCACCACCGCAATTGGCGGCACACATTCGACGGCAATGAAATTTCTGTAACGAATACGCAAATTACATTTGACAACGGCGGGAAGCTATGCGTGCGGAATGTGGCCGATACTTCCGGTCGAAGTGGGTGCGGCGAGTAGGAGAAATTACCGTCGAGTGAAGGCGAAAAATGGCTGCATAAAAGGGCATGATCAGACTCTCGAGGAAACCTGACTGAATTATCTAATAGCGGGGCTTAGACGCAAAATTCACAAGGACCTAAATCGGGCCCTGGTGAACCCCCGTCGCTGGTTCCCTTCATACAGTTCTGTTCCTGCTTAACGATGTAAATACTTCCAGTTTTAAAACTTTGACAAGACTGCAGTGATAATGCCAGAAACGGGCATTATTCCTACGAGGTCGCATGCGAAAATCTCTTGGACATGCCCGAGTATTTCGTGCAACGTTCCTAACGGTCGGCCGCATCTAAAGCCACGCTAGTGCATTCTCTGATATTGGCTAGCGGAGTAAGGCGGGTTCCTTTTGAAGATATGTAAGGACCTCATCATTATAGTTTTTGAGGAAAGTGAACCATCGGCACTTAGGTACTACCGAGTCTAGAGATTCTGTTACGTGTTACAATTATCTGCAGTCCACTACGACTATTCTATGTCAAGCTAGGTTAAGCCAGCCATAACGACGTCCAGTTTCAGCAAGGCGTCTAAGATCTGCGTTCATAGATTGCATGTTTTCGAGTCCTCAATAATCTCGCGCTTATTTGGTCGACCGAAGTGATCCCGACGATAAGTTGCAATTTACCGCAAATTGCACCTTTATTCGCTCCACTAATTTCGTTGGCATTTCCATAAACGACCTTTTGCGAGGCCAGTTATAACCTAACAGCTGGCAGTGCCCGGTAACCGCGTTCATTTTTTTGCATCGCTCGTGACTCTAAAGGCGCTAATTTTCGGGAGTGGGACAAACACAACAGAGAGAGAAAAGCTCAGTGGGCGCACATGCGCTCACAGGCGAGACGCACGAAGAGCAAGCGTGAAGCCGTGACACAAAATCCGCATATCTTGAAGGACCCTTTGTCCATTCCTTCCATCTATCCCTTTTTCTCTGTGCCTTCGCTGCGCATGGCTCTAGTACCTCGACGTTATTGTCTATGTTCGTCAGAGAATCTCCAGAATTGCGGGGGGATTGCCGACGATGTTGCCGTTGCTACATGCGCTGCCTTACCTAAACGAACGCATCTGTCTCGCATGCAGCGTCATTTCCGCTTCCTAAGTCTGCTACTTCTTTGCGTGCATCGCGAATGCTTCACGTTTGTATTAGACATGCACGATTTCCAGAGCAAAATTTGTGCCGTGGATTTGTACTGCTAAATTACACAAGCACGTGGCTGCGCAAATTGTCCCAGCTATGCGAAACCATGTGAGAGCAGCGTGAACGGCTGGCCCGGAAGTTCCAATGATGCTTCATCTTGTGGTATCTAACCGAGGCGTCATGTCTCGGAAATAATGCGTCAGTTCCGCATCCACGTTTTCAAGAGGGGCAGGGAGTACGCGCAGGTCTGGACATCCGGAACATTTTCTAGTCATGGTCAACTACACAACTACAGGTAGGTATGATGTGAACCGTTTGTGCCGAACGATGAGTAAGCCGTGGCCTTTCCTTCCGCAGTATCCATCTAACTCACTGCTTTCAGTGTTCTCTGTGCGCGTGGTGCACTTTTTTGACGCCCTGATGGTCCCTTTTTGGCTTAAGATTCCCACAAATATCCTCCGGGGTGCTTTCTATGCAATTTCATTTTCGCGGACGCTTTGCTTCAACTGTTTTCATTCCTTCGAGATGTTTTGACGCCATTCAAAAAGCCTGAGCACTGATTGTTCTCGCCTCTTATCGGGAAGTTCCGCGGGAAACGTCTCTGTTCCCAGTACCTACTTATGATTGTTATTCGGCATAATAGTGCGAAGTTCCTTGCCGATGGGAAGCGGTAATTTTATTGGACAAAATGCGCGGGTCCATTCGCTTCCCGTCATCCGCACTCCGTAATTTCCCTATTCATCGGCGAATTACGGCCCTCTTTCCAGTTTGTAGTTACCCAGAAGACGCGGGCCTAAAAGGAGAAAATGCCTGCAAATATGAATTCCTTTATCCGGCGGGCCTAACTTAATTTGCCTCAGACCTATTCATTTCGTCGATGTAGGCTAGTACAAGCGTAATTTGGTAAGCGTTCGCTGTGCGGCGTGGAAATAAGTTGGCGTAAAGAATGAAAAACTGCCTTTTTGCTAGCATGCGGAGATCGACGTTCACTGCGACCGATTTCGCGAATTGATACGGCTAACGTAGTCAGTTACCGCTCTTAAGGACTGTATACGTGTCCAACCTTCAGCATTAGGTGCTGCGTTTAAGTACTGAACACACAGATGGCGAGGGCTACTTCATTGGTTTGTTGATAGGTAAGACAAGGCAGAGACTAAAAACACTCATCCCGTCATTAAGGAATTTGTAGCTTACTCTCGTAATACTTTCCGGAATAAAAATGGTCTCGAGCGTTCCATTCCATGCATGACAATATGCGGTGTGGGACTGAGTAATCAAGTGGACTTTAGACCCGGTTCAATAGCTGGTAATCGCAGCGCAAGATGTTTTTTTGCAGACTGTTGTGTGCAACACGAAGCGACGTAGCAACGAATGCGTCATTAACGGAACCAAATATTGGCGGAAAAAATGTTTGGCATGCACCGAAACTCTCGAAGACTACTAAGTGTCACTATTGAGGTTCAGATTATCGCGCCATAGCCCGTTTATATTGCTGCCCGGGTTTTTCGTACAACTGATTTCTGGTAATATCTTCGGTAACGTTGGCAACCCCAACCTTGGCTAGCGCATGCATGGACTAGACCAAAGTTTCAGTAAGACTCGATTAGTATGGTAGCGCCAGGCGTTATTTTGGCAGACTAAGCCCGCAATTCCAAAAACCTTCAGCTTCCTGTCTAAGGTCACGGTCTCGACGGCATCCTGGTGAACGGCCTAATTCCTGCTCCGCTTCGACCGACCCATCTGCCCGCTCTCACAGTCTTCCTTTTCTGCAACTTCTCAAGGCGCAACCCACAATTTACCGCAGAAATTGGCCATCATGGGAAGCCAGCGAAGGCACCGCTTGCAATCACCTATTAAGTGCTTGCGCCATATTGTTCGCGATGCCGCTCATCGGGAATACCATGAAAGCGCGGGTCATTTGGGCGCAGAAGGCGAAACTAATCGCATCGCGATCTTCTGCTCAGCAGAAGTAGATGCAGCTTCTCCTTCGACGCAGTGCGGCGTGTAGAAGTCTTTGGCCTCGCCCATCATCGAGGGTGGCGCAGGCGCGTATGTTTCGCAGAAAATACGGCAGGAACAGCCGGACGGGAGAAGCAGAAATCAGTGTTGACAGCTGGAACGCTGAAGATAAGAAGCGGTCAGCGGGAGCAAGCAGCTATTTTTAAGAGAGGGTGAAGGCTGAAGCAGCGTGCGTGACATTTGCCGTTTGTATGGCCATCTGCAATCGCGAACAATTAGGCGGTTGATGTCCGTTCCTGCCGAAGTGCATTTCGAGAGTTTAGCATTTCTGCGACTCCGTTTGCAGTTCGACGTCACATGCTTCACAGACAACGCTGCTATCTTGTCGGTTCACTTTTTTGTCGTATTCTACCTATGACAAATTTCCCGAGTCTGTAGCAGCCAAGCGCATTTTGGAATTTTCCGGGCAGATAATTGTCTCGCGGGTTAGCCTTTGCGTGTTTGGGGTCTTCGGGTATTCATTAAGCTGGTTTCTTAAAGAAGCATATGCCTACGTGAAAAGCTCATTCTGGCCCCTTAGGTCTAGGCCTATGTATAGCCTAAATATGTTTACCGTTCCCCCAAATGAGTCGACCTCCGGTCTGCCCTTTCGTCCGAGCGATTGCTTACAAGAAACAGAGATCCCTTGAGGCCTCCAACAAACCATCGTTCCAATTTGCCTCCTAATCTTCTTCCATTCAGTCCGGAGTTCAATGTGGTCCAAGATCTTTATGAGATTCTGACGTCCTCGCTATGCATTTTTCGGGCATCGAGTGGGCGCCGCGGAGATTCCGGAAGTGGACCTCTAATGCAACGAGGATGACCCGGCATCGTCGGCACGTTAGCGTATGCATAATTCAAGCCAGACGGCACAAAGCAACGCAGATGTGTGTCCGAAAACAGTGACAATTCTCTCTTTTTTTCTCTAGTGCCGTTTGTCTTCTGCTCTTACGGCGATAATAGGCCTTCGTTCTACGCCTTGCTGTCTTTAGCCTGGTAGAAAGCTTGCAAATTTCGAGCGCACCGTCTTTGGCTGCAATAAGGAAGCGCCGAGCAGCAAGCGCCAATTATAAACTATGCGATGCACCTAAATTTATTCAGGAATCCCCTGAGGCTGACGGTTCCCGCTTTGATAGAGAAGTACGGTGTTTATCGCCACCCGACCAGGGGTCGCAGGAGGAAGTGCCGACGGTCACGTAGGGTTGGTCGTTCCCTCATGTCGGGCTCGGAGGGATCATTGCGGGTCTTCGTGGGGCGCTGCCTGCAGCGGCATAATTATGCCGACGTGTGTCACCACCCTCACTTTCCTGGCCGATGATGACACGCAAGCATTGTTGTGCATAGCGGAATGGACCGCCGAGTCCAGTTGACTAGTGGCTTCCTGTTCTCGTGGGAACACAACCATTTTTTCTGCGTAGAAAAAGTGTCGCCTGGGACAAATGTCGTGTTGACCAATGAGTTCGAGGCGTAGTCAGTCAATCGTGTGCTTCTGCCTGCAAAAAAGTCCGCCATTGTAAAGCATGCGCACAAGCCGGGCGTAATGATGGCCAGCACTTTCTGCGGTTTTTGTGTAGTCTAAAACGTCAAATTTCTTGAAGATACGTGGGATCCGGTTAGCGCATTGTAATAATTTTATTATTCCTTAGAACAGCTTTAGTTAGTGCCCTTCTTCCAGCCCTTTATCGGAAGTCTTTTAAACCTACGTATTTAGCGTACATCATTTGGTGGTTATGTTGCGGAACCTAACGGGTTCCGGCCGGGGCAAGGAGGGTAAAGGCATAGGCTGCCAGATGACACACATTCAAGTCTACATCTGAACTGATAGCGTCCCTTAAAGCCTAGCCACCATATCCTCGTACACTTCCTAATTATTCATCCTGGCAACGCTTTTGTGGAGCTTTGAAAGCGGCGGCTAACTCGGTTAACTTTTCATGACCACCGGCGGTGGCTGCTTTCGCCGGAAGCGCAACACATGACCGTTGTGCGTGTGCGTGCAAGTGCATTGTTATGCGTCGTTCGCGTAAAATATTAGCCGCTGCGGACAACAGGGTTGTTTTTCGCCGTGTAGTCAGCCTGGCTGCAACTTCGCCCTTGCTCATTGTCCATGCCCAACTGTTCCCGGGTGTTCGTCTAGCCGCCCCTGACGCGCCTGCAAACGCACCGTTGGACATTATTTTCGAAAGCCGCAGGACCGACGGATTGCGCGACGGCGGCGGAAATGAACAAAGGGTGTCGGTCGACGCAGCGATGCGGATGACGTCGCTGATAGCCGCTGTGCTTTCTTAACGCGCCGTCCTCGTCGACGTGGAATAATTAGTCGACGCTAATGCACTTTTCGGTGAAGACGAGCCGTGGCTTCCTTTCGGTGAATTCCTGCAGTTCAACGCCCGGAGTGCCGGTGTCTGAGGCGTAGCCGGATGCATCCGTTTGGGGATGCATTATGCAGCTTCTTGTGTTGGTGCTTGTAGTTAAAGCGTCTTTCTTCAAAACGAATTTCTAACCACATAGTGTTTTTATTGAGGCTTCGACCTCGCCGTATAGTAGGACAATATTTGTGTGTTTGCAACAAAGTTGTATTTCTGCTAGGAGGGCACTTACTCGACCGCCGCGTAGGTTAGGTATCCTCGTGAGTTTCCAGCTTTCGCCGAGGCATAGGCCTGACGCGTCTTTGTTCGGTGCACTTTCCTCGCTTCTTGCTCGGTACATTGGCGCGGTTCCTGATAGCTCATTAATATTCCACGATCTGCGGGCTCCAAAACACGGCTCAAAAATTGTCTGGAGCCAGATGGGCGTGAAATTCTTGGGAAGACATTCGCGCTTTTGTCCTGATTTCACTGCTGCACTTTTGTGTTCGATAGATTCATGATAGTTGTGTCGCATAACTCGTCACGTTGCGAAGGTGCCCTGTATATTCGGCACTTTCAACACCCGCAAAGAAATTGTGTTTGCTGTCGAGCTTGTTGTCTAGGCAGAAACAGATTAATAGCACGCTGAAAATGTTTACTCAAAGTCAACCCTGTAAGGGGGCAGCGGCCGTGTGTCGGAGGCCGCGGGGGCCGGGGGCCGTGGCCGGGGCCGAAGGTTGGGGGCCGGGGCCGCCCCCCCCCCCCGGCCCCCTGTACCCCAAATTTGGCTAACATTACCCCACAAAGTCCTAAAAAATCACTAGAATGCGTCCAGCTTGGCGATTTTAATTGGTTTTCGTACTCTTTTCTTTCTTTTGTTTCATCTTTGTATGCTAAAACTACGATCCTTGAAGAGCTGTCTGCTTTCACACCGTTCATTTCGTTCACTAAAAGAGTCGCCGCCACGACTTTGGTGACAAAGGGGGCCTGGGGTCCGGCCCCGGGGGGGGGCGGCCCCCACAAGCCCCCCGGGGGGGGGGGGGGCCTGAGGTCGGGGGCCGGGCCGGGGCCGGAAATCTCGGCCCCCTTACAGGGTTGCTCAAAGTGCGGCTGAGTAGTTAGCATGTTTTGCGAACAAAACTAGCGCGCAGCTGCTGCCGTAAGCGATGAGCGCCGCGCCGATTTTTGCCACTGATGGCGCTTACGCATTCTCAATGGCCTTACCATACCGCTGAGCAAACAAAGCGACGGTTAAAATAGGTAGAAAAACGCCTGGGGAGCCTAGCGGAAGTGTGCTCTTGGTCCCGGAAGGACTTCCATGCGGCGAGATGACGCCGAATTTTGGGATGGAGTCACGTGTGCTTGGTCAGTACTGTTTTTCGAACGATGGCCTTCTGGAACTAACTCGGCGAAAAAATCCCATAAATTTATGAGGGGTACACCCAAAACCATGTTAACTACTCCGCGACTCCAGTGACGGTGATCTGAACATGAATGTTCAACGCCTCGAGATGGGACGACAATGATGGACATCGTATTCTGTACGTATGACAGTATCCTCTGGCTAGACCGGCCTTTCTCGACTTAAGCTTGCTTTTTTCTATGAAAAGTAGGTAAATTCTGTTTGCGCGTCAATGCCGTCTTAGCCCTCGGATAATGGGTGTACGCAAGCACCGATCCGAGACTGGAAGGCGATTTACCCGAGCCGTCACCAGGAACTTACCTCAGTAACATTGGCTTGCGATGAGTGTTCCAACGGATGACTGACACGATTCAGCGATAAACAAAAGCGGATAAATGTCGTGGAGCCTGATGAGCGTAACAGCGATAGCGCTAAGAAGCTAAACTTCTTAGGAAGAAGTACAGCGTGCTTGTCGTAGATCACAGGCCGCAAAAAAGCACGTCAAAATGTGACCATTTAAGCAGCGCTTAAAAATTGGGCCCGGTTCAGTCATAACGTAGTACCCGTCGCTGGGAGCATCTCGGTGCAGGACGTTTGTCTCGTCTGCGCGCTAGGACATTTATAGAGGTAAGCGTCCATCAACGACAGCAGTTCGCAGCCAGAGAGGAGCTAACAGGTCTACGGTTGGTCCTAGTTCGATTCGTATGTTTTCATGATGGTTTGGAACATAGCCTCTGCACGCATTTCGTGCATTCCTTCAGGCAGATCAGTTTATTGCGCTTGTTGCGACCGCGTGCTACGCAGACTGCTCGTTTATCGCGTACGATGCACTAAACGTGTTCGCAGTCTATTCGTACCCGAGTGCGTCGTTATCACTTACTATAGTGATTCCTTTTGTTCGACAATAGATGATTGCGTTCAGAGCATTATACTCAAGGACAAGTCTCTTGCCTCGTCAACGGGCATCGAAGATCTCATATTCTGACTCTATGCCACCGGCTCCTGCGAGATCGTTCGCGGAACGCTCGACTGTTTAAGGTGAGCTACCTACCTTTAATGAGTTTGTGGGCATTTTTCCGCTACAATCGCATACGAATTGCATGACTAAAGCCATCCGTCGCGCGACAAGGTTAAGCGTCGAGAAATATTTACTGTGAATCTGTGGCATCAAGCGAAAGTTCCTGTTGGAGTTCAGGGTGGCCCGAAAGTTTCACTGCACCGCAAGGTTTACCGGATGTGGGTCATTTGTACTTGGGCGATTATCGGCAGTGCTATCGCTCAAACATTGACATTGCACCTACCGCTCTCACTCGCACGTGCTGCACTTTTGTGGGTTCCATGCGCTGCACAAATTACCACAATTTCCCGCCTCGCGGTGGGAGTGATGAGCGAGTCAGTGACTAAGCAGGATACCCATGAGAAAGTACACGGCGAACTCTCGTCATTTGATTCGTTTCGTCGAATCGACGATCCGAAAAAGGTGGCGGCATCAGACGATGAGATCAGTGCGCGTCGCTCTTTAGGTCCGCTCGTAGCGCGCCAGTGATTGGTGGAGAATGCGTTTCTACCCAAATCGCAGGCTGGATCTGGAGGGCCAGTGGCATAATCTGGGGACGGAGACCAAGGCAAATTTTTACACCTTCAAAACTCACGTGTTTTCGACTGATTTTGGACAATTTTTAAACGGATTATTGCCTCACGAGCCTAAAAGTGCTCTAGCGTCGTCCGCAGCGGGCCGTTTCAGGTTAGGTTTGGAAAGCCTGAATTCAACTTGACCTTTGAGTCCTGCGCCTAGAGCTGGCTATGAACACTAGGGATGTGTCTACCTCTTCGCTGACCTTGTTTGTATCTGGTTAGGCGCATGAAGCTGTGACGCAGTGCGTCACCCCGTGCACCACACTGTATGTAGCTAAGCCTACATCTTGTCTTCACTCCGCGATCCTCCGCTTTTCGGTGAAGCCGGGAATTGTAGCCATTACATAGGCCGAGCGCGTGGGTATGCGCAGTGCTCAAGACGAGGGGAGAAGGCATTAATGTGGAACGGATTAGAGGGCCACTGAGCGCACCCTCGTCGAGCCTCCTCGTCAGGCAGCGTAGCCTAGTGACCTCACGCATGCGCTAGGCTTCACCCTCTTCTTTGCCCCGATTCCTTAATGATTCTTGCGTCGACGCTCATGACGTTGACGCTTTGTTTGTGTAGTCTGGCGATGCGAAATTATGCGAGTTTCTTAGTGCTCAAAGGAGCGCATCTTTCAAAGTGCAGCCTGAAGACACAGCGTCACGCTTTGTTCCAGCAGAGTGCAACCCTCGCAGCAAGCTGACTATCTAGCTGCACAGAATAGTGGTATATTCTATCGTCCTCTTCGTTGAGGAAGAGTCCAATATAGTTACCTTTGACAGACCATATCAGCGAACTGAATGCAAAGCCCCGTTATCTTGGACCTCCTACGTCCCTTTGAACGTTTCTTCTTGGCACGTCATTAGGCAATTACTATGCGATGAATGAATCAGTATTTCATGCATGTGAGAACGAAGCTGGCAAGAACAAAAGGTTTTTTCTCCCGATTCCCTCGAGGGAAACCACGTTTTATCATGCCGCTTTAGTCTCAACCTCTACGCTTGCAAATTATTCAACGCCCGCTATAATGAGCACAAAAAGTTCGAATACGCCTTCTAGGAAATCACGTACCTCCGCGAGCGTGAATGATGGGCGTCGTTTTTCGGCAAACTGAAGGCGCAGTAATGTAATGAACTCACACTATGCCCTTCTATTGTTTTGTACTGAAGTCAAGAAGGTTCCTTACGCCCCTGATTTGTCTATGCGGAAACTGTGGTTTCTAGAATGCGCACAGACATACCACAAACGGCCTTCGTCTTAGCGGGCCTCTGACCATACCAGCGTATCTTGCGCTTAGGCCAGGGCGTTAACTGAACGCACGCGGAGTCTGGGCTTTCGATGGTGTTGCTCGGCATCGGACAGGGCAAATGTCTAACCTCGGGGACACCCTTTCCGGAAGCGATTTGGTCTTCCCAGCTTTGGCAACTATACACAGATGCCCACAAAAGAGCAGGGTACGGTTCTTGTGAAACCTGTTAGGGACTTCGCGGTATTTTCTTGGCTTATCTTCGCGGAAGAGCGCCATTCAAAACTATGTACATTTGCACCGAAGACCACTGACTTCGTCTGAATGTCCGCCGATTGGAAAATGCTACATAAATTTGTCTGGTTCTCTGCTTTTCCTCCGTAGCACTTTCATTATTAGCAGAGCTTCCTGATTACATTTCCTGCTCTCTTGAACCATATGGACTTATCAAAAATTCACTCTTTTTGCTAGCCTGTTTTAGCATCTCGTTCCAGTGGGCTCAGGCCGGTCTTTTCTTCGTCTTCCACGTTTAATCCTGTTGGAACGAACGAAATGGGCTATAAACTCCGCTAGAAAGAAATGGGGGATCATGGGATCATCCAGAGTCATTTGGTCGTCTTTCGTCGAAGGTCACATTAGCGAGCGGAATTGCTCTCTTTTTCACGAAAGACTTCAGAGCTAAAATCCCTCTTTTTACGACTTGATCGCAAGGCAATACATACGGCTAATGCCCTCGTAACATTTGCCTTCGGGGAATCATAGCCGGATCGGATCTGCAAACATACTGCGACCAGCGAAGTCTTTGCTCCTCCATTCGCAGGTTGTTTGAACCGCTAAATGCAAAATAGCCAACTGCCCGCCCTCTATCATTACCGTAAGGTCTAGTACAAGCTCCCGTACCAAACCTAAACAGGGTTTAAGCATTTTCACTTTTTTCACCATTTCCATTCCCATTTCCATTTCCAGAATCCCCGCCATTTCCATTTCCAAGCCATTTCATTTCCAGAAGTAACTTTTGCTAGATAAGACACCTAAATAGTGTAGGGTGATAGACCGAACTACGAAAGAATATCCATGAAGTATGTGTCATCGACCGGAACTTCTCCTGGTTCAGCAATTCGCACTGACAAGAAGTGCCTGGTAGACGACAGGGTTGGAGACAAGTTTTGTTAGCCGAGACCGGAACCTAAACCCCCTGCTTCCTGGACACCCCGGTAGGGAACTACGCGCCTTGCTGTCGGGACGTCAGATCAGATTCGACATAAGGGGGACCCTTTGGTAAAGCAAAATGTGGAAATGAATGACATTTTTTTCTTGCTATTTCCATTCATTTCCATTTCCCACAGGCCCTTTTCTGGCCATTTCCATTTCCATTTCCCACTAGCGACTTTTGCCGCCATTTCCATTTCCATTTCCGGAAATGGAAATTCTTAAACCCTGAACCTAAATCGACTGGGACATCTAAGTTACTCTTTCTAGGTAATTATAAGCCTACGTGAACAAAAACAGTCGGGGAAAACCAGTTTTTATTTATTTCAAAAACGTCTTCCTCTTTTATTCGTTCAAAGCGTAAGCCCCACGTTTTTTTGCATTCTAAGCCCAAGCACCAAAGGAACTGCATTAACATAAGCGTAAACCGCAGGGCCGTGTAACAATGCTAAGCTTCATTTATAACAAACCAGACAAACATCGCTTAAATCGTCTAAACCTCGTAGCCACGTGCTTCAGTTTTTCGAACAAGTGAGCGGGTGGTACCAGACATCTACGTCACCTGTCATCCCTTGTCCAGCAATCGCACTGCCTCCCGCGCCCAATTAGGTCATCAACCGCCAGCCGCTGTATGAAAATTGTTGCGATTATAGTGTTCTTCTCTGTTCGCGGCCCCACGAAATCGTGTAAAAGTGCGTGCGTGCCTGGGTGATCGGATTCCGATGAAACCATGAAAAGACAGCTGTTCTCTTCCGCCCGCGTGTCGATCATCGCTGGCCGCGTGTTTGTTACCCACCCTCGGGAAAAAGTGTTCAACATGACCGATTGGTTGGTGACTTCTGATGATTTGTGGCCGGTCGCACCGCTTGGTCAATTCGGTGATTGACAAGGCGAGTTGCAATCAGTGCCAGCTGGTGCCAGTTTTTGAACGGCGCGGTCGCCGTGAATCCGCGTATCTTTGATCGCTCCATGTGATGAACAAACTTTGAGTCTACTCTCTTTGGCTCAACAGTTTTATCCAGAATGTCGGCGTCATGGCGTCGGGGTATCCGGGGTAAGAGCAAACAAAAGCTCACCTAAACGTTTTCGTATGAGTCGTATGATCAAACAACAATTAATGTTTCACAGGGAACGCCGGCGGAAACCTAGTAAGGACGTTCAAACCCGGCGAGTATGCTTCGACTAAGTACACAGGCGTTGTACTGTCGTTTGGCGGCGAAAGTGCAGGCATATTAGGTTTCGACGCAGACAGACAACAAGCCGCCTGTCACTTCCGCATCACCCGCATTGATCTCTGACGTCCTAAACAAAAATGTCGGATCCTGCGTGCTTGACCTGTCTAACGGTGGCGCGTGCCATAAAATGCTCCATTGTCTTTCGTGATGGCATCTTTATTGACGCAGGGCATTCATCATCCTTTTTGTCTACACATCTTTATAGGCCTTTGCGTCATCGAATGTTTCGGATTCCTCTCTTGACTGGATGCGAGGCGGATTTATTTATGCGCGTAAGGGTGGGAGGCTTTTCTCGGAAGAGTGTCGCTATTATTCGGACACATCATGCTTACTTTGACTGTCCCCCTTCGAAGAAGAATGCCCGCGACTGTGTCTCTCTGCATTGATCTGAAGGAGCTGGAGTCGTCATCGTTGTTTCCGATATTGCAAAAGCAGATCCCCGTTTCCGCTGCGTTTTTTCGAAAATTCGAAATATTTTCTTCGTTAGGCGGCAAAACTAGGGTATCCTTGGTCAACAATTGCTACTGTATAAAAACTGTCGACTTCCTCAGGACACCGCTAACACATGCTACGTGCATATCCACTCGGTATCGTTCACTACAAGGGTGCTTACTCTCTTTACCGTTGCTGTACTGCCCGCAAGCATAGAATGTAATTCGAAGAATGCGTGTACGTTCCCGGGAATTTTCGTGTTTTGCCCGTCATCTTCGGGCTCTAAGTAGCGCTAAGGTGATATGTAGCGTACGCGCATGAAACTACACTTCCGATTAGTAGCGAACGGCTGCAACTTGCCGTCTACGTGGCACCCAGATTACGAAAACATAAAAAAAGAGTCGAGTCGCGACTAGACAACGTAAAAACTACATCGAAGAGCGTACAACCATCTTTTAGGCGATGCCTCTCGGGCAAGCGGCGGCGAATGCCACCGCGATCGGGGCGCCGACGTCATTGCCGGACGCCAACGAGACGCTATCGCTGCTGTTGACCATGCTTCCAACGGCTATGCAGTCACTACCCGGAGCGACAACCGTAGCTCCGGTACCGTCACCGACGCCGACCAGCTCGGCGGACGCGGCGAATCACATGCGCATGGCGTTAACGGTCACGCACCTGTTCCTAGTGGCGCTGGGCAGCGTTAACTTACTGGTAAGTCTTTCAGAGTTTTGTGCCAGGGTTAAGGGTACCTACATGCTTTGTCGCATGCTTTACTTATATTTAGGTGATTTTCGTGATCTGTATGAGGCCCTATATGAGGTCCATCACGAACGTCTACATGATCAGCCTGTGCCTAGCGGATTTCATCTACCTAGCGAACTTGATTCTCGTAGCTGCTACGCAGCTGAACGACAAGAGCTGGCCCTTCGGCTCGTTTCTCTGCACTGTCTATCACGGGACCGAAACTACGGGTGCGTTTATAGGGCACATGTTCTTGCGCAGATTTGTACTTACTTGCGTCTTTCAGGTAAATACGCGTCGGTGATCTTCGTGGTGCTTCTGGCGGGCGATCGTTACTTCGCGATGTGCAAGGCCAATCTATGCTCTCGCTATCGCAACTACCGGTCCGCAACTTTTGCCTCACTTTTCGCCTGGTTCATCGCCATAGCCGCAGCGTCCCCGTTGTACATTTACGCTGAAGTAGCGCTGCTGCGGTTCCGAAATGTGGAAGTATCGCACAAGTTATGCATCGCGAAATGGCCTAGTTCCGACAGTGCCCGATGGTAAGCACCTCGAGGAAAAGTAATCTTAGAAACAGAACGACAGTCAGGATTAATGGATGCATCACTTCCCTTTTTAGGTACATCAGCTTCTCCTCCATCCTCATCTTTGTACTGCCGCTAGCGCTGATCATCTACTTCTACTACCATATCCTGAACAAGCTGCGGGAGGCTCTGAAGGGTAGCAAGCGGATGCGGAGAGCAGCCAGCTCTCGAGCGCCGTACCACCGGGTCACTCGATTGGTGCTATGGGTCGTCGTCTTTCATGTGATCTGCTGGTATGTCTTGGCTATGGGGAAAGAATCCAAAATCTCGAAAGTATTATAACACCGTCGCACAACACAACACAACACCTCGCAAATTCATCCAATAAAACTATTTCATTTTGTAGGCTTAGGAAAATACGTCAGTATGAAGGGACCGCTACGCCTACTTTAAAAATTTAAGATATTTTTCAGGTCACCGTTCTGGCTGTTCAACCTGTTCAGCTCGATCTTCCGCCTTCGAATCTCCACGCAGTTCGACCGCATCGTGGTCAACATCATTCACTTGTTCCCCTACGTCAACTGTGCCTTAAACCCACTGCTATACGCCGTTCACGCAGAGAACTTCCGCACTGCATTCCGCTCGCTCTTTTGCGGCCGTCGGCGGCAACCCGCCACTAGCGACATGGAGGACAATCGGATCACTCCGTGGTCCAAAGAGAGCAGCCATACGCCACAGAGGACGTGTTCGACGTACGTCAGGCCCTCTCTGTAAGTCTTATGCGACGTTAAATTTGCTGGCCTTATGCAGTTCGCAAAAAATGCACTTCGAATTTTGGAACCTTTGTGGTCCTATTCCGCTTATATCCTGTTAGTTTTCGCTGCTGACCCTGACATTTTCAGGCTCACCAACCAGCTCAATACGAGCTCAGAGCGCCTGCTCAGTGTCCACTGCCACTCCAATGGCATCGCTGCCACTGCAGCCAACCTCAACGGCTCCATATTCCTACCGCAGCCGAACTGCAACGGTCACTCCGTCAGTCGAAACGGTTCACCGAATGTCGTCCGATTCGCGCGAAAACTGACGCCTACGCCTGAAGCGGTCCGACGGTTGACCGCATTCGGGCATGGGCCTCTGTCATCGCGAAGTGAGTGCTCGACACCGCTCATCGGCGTGCTGAGGACCTCGAAGTCGGACATGGGCAACATGGGCATCTCCGCCAGCGAGGGCCACCTCCTCTCGGAGAGCCTCGTTGACGTAGCGCCGTGTGCGCCTTCAGAGAGCGAGGAGAGCCCCCTCTCGGAGGAGATCATCGACACCCGAGAGCCCGACGAAAAGCGGAAGGCGAAGCTCTCCAGTTCAGTGCCTTTGAGCAGCTGTAGCGGCAGCGCGTCACCTGTTGGCATGGCGAACAGCCAAGATGACATCTTCATGTGATCCACCTTACCCGCATTGGCACTTACTAACTTATACTATGCAAGCAATTCACTGCTTCTTATGATGTACAAAGTGATTCCCAAATGAATGAAATGAAATGAACAAATTCGTCCCTTTTTCCGAGTGTCGGTCGCGCATTCACTGATCCCTTGGAATGCAGCCTAGGAACACGAACAGCAGGCTTATTCTAGTAAAGCATTGAAATACGTACCTACCGTATTTTTTCAAATAGAGCCCCAGGGGCTCTATTGTTCGTAAGGTCAGTGAGAGGGGGCTCTATTCGAGGTGGGGCTCTATTCAAGGCTGGGGCTTTAGTTTTCGAATGTCAGACGCAAGGGCAAACGTTGGGGAAAATAACCTGGCAATAACAAAAAAAATTGACCGGAATTCAGGCATTTTCATTTTTAAAAAACGCTAAAAAGGGTCTTCAAAGATGGTACCGGCTTGATGTAGCGTACGAGCACTATAAAGCATAGTGGCTGTTTTCATTGTTTGGAAGGTAGCTTCCCGTGAAAGCTGCGTCCCATCTCCTAGGATCACATAGTGGCGATGCGGCTCATTTCCAGGTGGGGCTCTATTTAAGGGTGGGGCTGTATTTTTCGTAAGGGGTGTGAGAGGGGGCTCTATTCGAGGTGGGGCTCTAATCGAAAAAATACGGTAAC